>CAJUXJ010001746.1:0-56010 GCA_910589775.1 Avena eriantha
ATGTTACTGGTGGATCAATGTGGTTTAGGAAAAGAACACACATTGCAATGACTCCAGTGGATCCATGTGGTTTAGGAAAAGAACACACATGTAATGACTCTAGTGTATAAATGTGGTTTTGGAAAAGAACAGACATACAATGTCTCTAGTGGATCAGTATGGTTTAGTAAAAGAACACATATGCAATGTCACCAGTGGATCCATGTGGTTTAGAAAAAGAATACACATCCAAATGTCACCAGTGGATCAATGTGCTTTAGGAAAAGAACACAAATGCAATGACTCTAGTGGATCAATGTGGTTTAGGAAAAGAACACACATGAAATGTCACTAGTGGATCCATGTGGTTTAGGAAAAGGACACACATGCAATGACTTCAGTGGACCTATGTGGTTTAGTAAAAGAACACACATGCAATGACTCTAGTGGATCAATGTGTTTTAGGAAAAGAAAACACATGCAATGTCTCTAGTGGATCTATGTGGTTTAGTAAAAGAACTTACATGCAATGTATCTTGTGGATCTATGTGGTTTAAGAAAAAACACACATGCAATGACTCTAGTGGATCAATGTGGTTTAGGAAAAGAACACACATGCAATGAATCTAGTGGATCAATGTGTTTTAGGAAAAGAACACACATGCAATGTCACTGGTGGATCCATGTGGTTTAGGAAAAGAACACCCATGAAATGACTCTACTGGATCAATGTGGTTTAATAAAAGAACACACATGCAATGGCTCAAGTGGATCCATGTGGTTTAGGAAAAGAACACACATGCAATGAATCTAGTGGATCAATGTGGTTTAGAAAAGGAACACACATGCAATGTCTCTAGTGGATCAGTATGGTTTAGGAAAAGATCACACATGTAATTTAACAAGTGGATCCATGTTGTTTAGAAAAAACAACACACATGCAAATGTCACCAAGGGATCAATGTGATTTAGGAAAAGAACACACATGCATTGAATCTTGTGGATCCATGTGGTTTATGAAAAGAAAACACATGCAATGTTTCTAGTGGATCCATGTGGTTTATGAAAAGAACACACATGCAAATGTCACAAGTGGATCCATGTGGTTTAGGAAAATAACACACATGCAATGCCTCTAGTGGATCTATGTGGTTTAGAAAAAGAACACACATGCAATGTCTCTAGTGGATCCATGTGGTTTAGGAAAATAACACACATGCAATGACTCTAGTGGATCTATGTGGTTTAGGAAAAGAACATACATGCAATGTCTCTAGTGGAGATATGTGGTTTAGGAAAATAACACACATGCATTGACTCTAGTGGATCAATGTGGTTTAGGAAAATAACACACATGCAATGACTCTAGTGGATTAATGTGTTTTAGGAAAAGAACACACATGCAATGTCACTGGTGGATCCATGTGGTTTAGGAAAAGAACACACATGCAATGACTCTAGTGGATCAATGTGGTTTAGGAAAAGAACACACATGCAATGACTCCAGTGGATCCATGTGGTTTAGGAAAAGAACACACATGCAATGACTCTAGTGTATAAATGTGGTTTGGGAAAAGAACACACATACAATGTCTCTAGTGGATCAGTATGGTTTAGTAAAAGAACACATATGCAATGCCACCAAGGGATCCATGTGGTTTAGAAAAAGAATACACATGCAAATGTCTCCAGGGGATCAATGTGCTTTAGGAAAAGAACACATATTCAAATGTCACAAGTGGATCCATGTAGTTTAGGAAAAGAACACACATGCAATGCCTCTAGTGGATCTATGTGGTTTAAGAAAAGAACACACATGCAATGTATCTAGTGGATCCATGTAGTTTAGGAAAAGAACACACATGCAATGCCTCTAGTGGATCAATGTGTTTTAGGAAAAGAAAACACATGCAATGTCTATAGTGGATCTATGTGGTTTATGAAAAGAAAACACATGCAATGTTTCTAGTGGATCCATGTGGTTTATGAAAAGAACACACATGCAAATGTCACAAGTGGATCCATGTGGTTTAGGAAAATAACACACATGCAATGCCTCTAGTGGATCTATGTGGTTTAGAAAAAGAACACACATGCAATGTCTCTAGTGGATCCATGTGGTTTAGGAAAATAACACACATGCAATGACTCTAGTGGATCTATGTGGTTTAGGAAAAGAACATCCATGCAATGTCTCTAGTGGAGATATGTGGTTTAGGAAAATAACACACATGCATTGACTCTAGTGGATCAATGTGGTTTAGGAAAATAACACACATGCAATGACTCTAGTGGATTAATGTGTTTTAGGAAAAGAACACACATGCAATGTCACTGGTGGATCCATGTGGTTTAGGAAAAGAACACACATGCAATGACTCTAGTGGATCAATGTGGTTTAGGAAAAGAACACACATGCAATGACTCCAGTGGATCCATGTGGTTTAGGAAAAGAACACACATGCAATGACTCTAGTGTATAAATGTGGTTTGGGAAAAGAACACACATACAATGTCTCTAGTGGATCAGTATGGTTTAGTAAAAGAACACATATGCAATGCCACCAAGGGATCCATGTGGTTAAGAAAAAGAATACACATGCAAATGTCTCCAGGGGATCAATGTGCTTTAGGAAAAGAACACATATTCAAATGTCACAAGTGGATCCATGTAGTTTAGGAAAAGAACACACATGCAATGCCTCTAGTGGATCTATGTGGTTTAAGAAAAGAACACACATGCAATGTATCTAGTGGATCCATGTAGTTTAGGAAAAGAACACACATGCAATGCCTCTAGTGGATCTATGTGGTTTAGGAAAAGAACACACATGCAATGTCTCTAGTGGATCCATGTGGTTTAGGAAAATAACACACATGGAATGACTCTAGTGGATCTATGTGGTTTAGGAAAAGAATATACATGCAATGTCTCTAGTGGATATATGTGGTTTAGGAAAAAACACACATGCAATGACTCTAGTGGATCAATAAGGTTTAGGAAAGAACACACATGCAATGACTCTAGTGGATTAATGTGTTTTAGGAAAAGAACACAAATTCAATGTCATTGGTGGATCCATGTGGTTTAGGAAAAGAACACACATGCAATGACTCTAGTGGATCAATCTGTTTAGGAAAAGAACACACATGCAATGACTCTAGTGGATCCAAGTGGTTTAGGAAAAGAACACACATGCAATGTATCTAGTGGATTAGTATGGTTTATGAAAAGAACACACATGCAATGTCACCAGTGGATCCATGTGGTTTCAAAAAAGAATACACACGCAAATGTCACCAGTGGATCAATGTGCTTTAGGAAAAGAACACAAATGCAATGACTCTAGTGGATCAATATGGTTTAGGAAAAGAAAACACATGCAATGTCACTAGTGGATCCATGTGGTTTAGGAAAATGACACACATGCAATGACTTCAGTGGATCTATGTGGTTTAGGAAAAGAACACACATGCAATGAATCTAGTGGATCAATGTGTTTTAGGAAAAGAACACACATGCAATGTCACTGGTGGATCAATGTAGTTTAGTGAAAGAACACACATTCAATGACTCTAGTGGATCAATGTGGTTTAGGAAAATAACACACATACAATGACTCTAGTGGATCCATGTGGTTTAGGAAAAGAACACACATCCAATGAATATAGAGGATCAATGTGATTTAGGAAAAGAACAAACATGCAATGTCTCTAGTGGATAAGTATGGTTTAGGAAAAGAACACACATGCAATGTCACTAGTGGATCCATGTGGTTTAGAAAAAGAACACACATGCAAATTTCACTAGTGGATCAATGTGCTTTAGGAAAAGAAAACACATGCAATGTTTCTAGTGGATCTATGTGGTTTACGAAAAGAACTTACATGCAATGTCTCTTATGGATATATGTGGTTTAAGAAAAAACACACATGCAATGACTCTAGTGGATCAATGTGGTTTAGGAAAAGAACACACATGCAATGAATCTCGTGGATCAATGTGATTTAGAAAAAGAATATACATGCAATGTCACTGGTGGATCCATGTCGTTTTGGAAAAGAACACACATGAAATGACTCTAGTGGATCAATGTGGTTTAATAAAAGAACATACATGCAATGACTCAAGTGGATCCATGTGGTTTAGGAAAAGAACACACATGCAATGAATCCAGTGGATCAATGTGGTTTAGGAAAAGAACACACATGCAATGTCTCTAGTGGATCAGTATGGTTTAGGAAAAGAACACACATGTTATTTAACAAGTGATCCATGTTGTTTAGAAAAAACAACACACCTGCAAATGTCACCAAGGGATAAATGTGCTTTAGGAAAAGAACACACATGCAATGAATCTTGTGGATCCATGTGGTTTATGAAAAGAAAACACATGCAATGTTTCTAGTGGATCCATGTGGTTTATGAGAAGAACACACATGCAAATGTCACAAGTGGATCCATGTGGTTTAGGAAAAGAACACACATGCAATGCCTCTAGTGGATCTATGTGGTTTAGGAAAAGAACACACATGCAATGTCTCTAGTGGATCCATGTGGTTGAGGAAAATAACACACATGCAATGACTCTAGTGGATCTATGTGGTTTAGGAAAAGAATATACATGCAATGTCTCTAGTGGATATATGTGGTTTAGGAAAAAACACACATGCAATGACTCTAGTGGATCAATGTGGTTTAGGAAAAGAACACACATGCAATGACTCTAGTGGATTAATGTGTTTTAGGAAAAGAACACAAATTCAATGTCACTGGTGGATCCATGTGGTTTATGAAAAGAACACACATGCAATGACTCCAGTGGATCCATGTGGTTTGGGAAAAGAACACACATGTAATGACTCTAGTGTAGAAATGTGGTTTTGGAAAAGAACAGACATACAATGTCTCTAGTGGATCAGTATGGTTTAGTAAAAGAACACATATGCAATGTCACTAGTGGATCCATGTGGTTTAGGAAAAGGACACACATGCAATGACTTCAGTGGATCTATGTGGTTTAGGAAAAGAACACACATGCAATGACTCTAGTGGATCAATGTGTTTTAGGAAAAGAAAACACATGCAATGTCTATAGTGGATCTATGTGGTTTAGGAAAAGAACACACATGCAATGTCTCATTTGGATCTATGTGGTTTAAGAAAAAACACACATGCAATGACTCTAGTGGATCAATGTGGTTTAGGAAAAGAACACACATGCAATGAATCTAGTGGATCAATGTGATTTAGGAAAAGAACACACATGCAGTGTCACTGACGGATCCATGTGGTTTAGGAAAAGAACACACATGAAATGACTCTAGTGGATCAATGTTGTTTAATAAAAGAACACACATGCAATGGCTCCAGTGGATCCATGTGGTTTAGGAAAAGAACACACATGCAATGAATCTAGTGGATCAATGTGGTTTAGAAAAGGAACACACATGCAATGTCTCTAGTGGATCAGTATGGTTTAGGAAAAGAACACACATGTAATTTAACAAGTGGATCCATGTTGTTTAGGAAAAAGAATACACATGCACATGTCACGAAGGGATCAATGTGCTTTAGGTAAAGAACACACATGCAATGAATCTTGTGGATCCATGTGGTTTATGAAAAGAAAACACATGCAATGTTTCTAGTGGATCCATGTGGTTTATGAAAAGAACACAGATGCAAATGTCACAAGTGGATCCATGTGGTTTAGGAAAAGAACACACATGCAATGCCTCTAGTGGATCTATGTGGTTTAGGAAAACAACACACATGCAATGTCTCTAGTGGATCCATGTGGTTTAGGAAAATAACACACATGCAATGAGTCTAGTGGATCTATGTGGTTTAGGAAAAGAACATACATGCAATGTCTCTAGTGGAGATATGTGGTTTAGGAAAATAACACACATGCAATGACTCTAGTGGATTAATGTGTTTTAGGAAAAGGACACACATGAAATGTCACTGGTGGATCCATGTGGTTTAGGAAAAAACACACATGCAATGACTCTAGTGGATCAATGTGGTTTAGGAAAAGAACACACATGCAATGACTCCAGTGGATCCATGTGGTTTAGGAAAAGAACACACATGCAATGACTCTAGTGTATAAATGTGGTTTTGGAAAAGAACACACATACAATGTCTCTAGTGGATCAGTATGGTTTAGTAAAAGAACACATATGCAATGCCACCAATGGATCCATGTGGTTTAGAAAAATAATACACATGCAAATGTCTCCAGTGGATCAATGTGCTTTAGGAAAACAACACACATGCAAATGTCACAAGTGGATCCATGTAGTTTAGGAAAAGAACACACATGCAATGCCTCTAGTGGATCTATGTGGTTTAGGAAAAGAACACACATGCAATGTCTCTAGTGGATCCATGTAGTTTAGGAAAAGAACACACATGCAATGCCTCTAGTGGATCTATGTGGTTTAGGAAAAGAACACACATGCAATGTCTCTAGTGGATCCATGTGGTTTAGGAAAAGAACACACATGCAATGAATCTAGTGGATCAATGTGGTTTAGAAAAGGAACACACATGCAATGTCTCTAGTGGATCAGTATGGTTTAGGAAAAGAACACACATGTAATTTAACAAGTGGATCCATGTTGTTTACGAAAAAGAATACACATGCACATGTCACGAAGGGATCAATGTGCTTTAGGTAAAGAACACACATGCAATGAATCTTGTGGATCCATGTGGTTTATGAAAAGAAAACACATGCAATGTTTCTAGTGGATCCATGTGGTTTATGAAAAGAACACAGATGCAAATGTCACAAGTGAATCCATGTGGTTTAGGAAAAGAACACACATGCAATGCCTCTAGTGGATCTATGTGGTTTAGGAAAACAACACACATGCAATGTCTCTAGTGGATCCATGTGGTTTAGGAAAATAACACACATGCAATGAGTCTAGTGGATCTATGTGGTTTAGGAAAAGAACATACATGCAATGTCTCTAGTGGAGATATGTGGTTTAGGAAAATAACACACATGCAATGACTCTAGTGGATCAATGTGTTTTAGTAAAAGAAAACACATGCAATGTCACTGGTGGATCCATGTGGTTTAGGAAAAGAACACACATGCAATGACTCTAGTGGATCAATGTGGTTTAGGAAAAGAACACACATGCAATGACTCCAGTGGATCCATGTGGTTTAGGAAAAGAACACACATGCAATGACTCTAGTGTATAAATGTGGTTTTGGAAAAGAACACACATACAATGTCTCTAGTGGATCAGTATGGTTTAGTAAAAGAACACATATGCAATGCCACCAATGGATCCATGTGGTTTAGAAAAAGAATACACATGCAAATGTCTCCAGGGGATCAATGTGCTTTAGGAAAAGAACACATATTCAAATGTCACAAGTGGATCCATGTAGTTTAGGAAAAGAACACACATGCAATGCCTCTAGTGGATCTATGTGGTTTAAGAAAAGAACACACATGCAATGTATCTAGTGGATCCATGTAGTTTAGGAAAAGAACACACATGCAATGCCTCTAGTGGATCTATGTGGTTTAGGAAAAGAACACACATGCAATGTCTCTAGTGGATCCATGTGGTTTAGGAAAATAACACACATGGAATGACTCTAGTGGATCTATGTGGTTTAGGAAAAGAATATACATGCAATGTCTCTAGTGGATATATGTGGTTTAGGAAAAAACACACATGCAATGACTCTAGTGGATCAATAAGGTTTAGGAAAAGAACACACATGCAATGACTCTAGTGGATTAATGTGTTTTAGGAAAAGAACACAAATTCAATGTCATTGGTGGATCCATGTGGTTTAGGAAAAGAACACACATGCAATGACTCTAGTGGATCAATCTGTTTAGGAAAAGAACACACATGCAATGACTCTAGTGGATCCAAGTGGTTTAGGAAAAGAACACACATGCAATGTATCTAGTGGATTAGTATGGTTTAGGAAAAGAACACACATGCAATGTCACCAGTGGATCCATGTGGTTTCAAAAAAGAATACACACGCAAATGTCACCAGTGGATCAATGTGCTTTAGGAAAAGAACACAAATGCAATGACTCTAGTGGATCAATATGGTTTAGGAAAAGAACACACATGCAATGTCACTAGCAGATCCATGTGGTTTAGGAAAATGACACACATGCAATGACTTCAGTGGATCTATGTGGTTTAGGAAAAGAACACACATGCAATGAATCTAGTGGATCAATGTCTTTTAGGAAAAGAAAACACATGCAATGTCTGTAGTGGATCTATGTGGTTTAGTAAAAGAACTTACATGCAATGTCTCTTGTGGATCTATGTGTTTTAAGAAAAAACACACATGCAATGACTCTAGAGGATCAATGTGGTTTAGGAAAAGAACACACATGCAATGAATCTAGTGGATCAATGTGTTTTAGGAAAAGAACACACATGCAATGTCACTGGCGGATCCATGTGGTTTAGGAAAAGAACACACATGAAATAACTCTAGTGGATCAATGTGGTTTAATAAAAGAACACACATGCAATGACTCTAGTGGATCCATGTGGTTTAGGAAAAGAACACACATACAATGAATCTAGTGGATCAATGTGGTTTTGAAAAAGAACACACATGCAATGTATCTAGTGGATCAGTATGGTTTAGGAAAAGAACACACATGTAAATTAACAAGAGGATCCATGTTGCTTAGAAAAAAGAACACACATGCAAATGTCACCAAGGGATCAATGTGCTTTAGTTAAAGAACACACATGCAATGTCACTAGTGGATCAATGTCTTTTAGGAAAAGAACACACATGCAATGAATCTAGTGGATAAATGTGAAAGAACACACATGCAATGACTCTAGTGGAACAATGCGAAAGAACACACATGCAATGACTCTAGTGGATCAATGTGGTTTAGGAAAAGAACACACATGCAATGACTCTAGTGGATCCATGTGGTTTAGGTAAAAACAAATATGTAATGACTCTAGTGGATCAATGTGGTTTTCGAAAACAACACACATGCAATGTCTCAAGTGGATCAGTATGGTTTCGGAAAATAACACACATGCATGCCTCTAGTGGATGAATGTGGTTTAGGAAAATAACACACATCCAAATTTCACTAGAGGATAAATGTGGTTTAGGAATACAACAAACATGAAGTGACTCTGGTGGATCCATGTGGTTTATGAAAAGAACACACATGCAATGACTCTAGTGGATCTATGTGGTTTAGGAAAAGAACACACATGGAATGTCAATAGTGTGTCCATGTGGTTTAGGAAAACAACACAGATGCAATGTCACCAGTTGATTAATGTGGTTTAGGAAAAGAACACACATGCAAATGTCACTAGTGGATCAATGTGGTTTAGGAAAACAACACACATGTATTGACTCTGGTGGATCCATGTGGTTTAGGAAAAGAACACACATGCAATGACTCTAGTGGATCCATGTGGTTTAGGAAAAGAACACATGCAATAAATCTAGTGGATCAATGTGTTTTAGGAAAAAAACACACATGCAATGTTACTGGTGGATCCATGTGGTTTAGGAAAAGAACACACATGAAGTAACTCTAGTGGATCAATGTGGTTTAGGAAAAGAACACACATGCAATGACTCTAGTGGATCCATGTGGTTTAGGAAAAGATCATACATGCAATGACTCTAGTGGATCAATGTGGTTTAGGAAAAAAAGACATATGTGATGTCTACACACTTCTATTCTTGTAGATAGTTGTTGGGCCTCCAAGTGTAGAGGTTTGTAGAACAGCAACAAGGTTCCCTTAAGTGGATTACCCAAGGTTTATCGAACTCAGGGAGGAAGTGGTCATAGGTATCCCTCTCAAGCAACCCTACAATAAAGATACACGAAGTCTCTTATGTCCCCAACACACCCAATACACTTGTCAGGTGTATAGGTGCACTAGTTCGGCGAAGAGATAGTGAAATACAAGTGATATAGATAATTCTAAGTGGTAACGATGCCAGAAAAGAGCTTGATGGTGTGGAAGAGACTAAAGGCAAACTGAAATAAAGATGGAAGCAAGCAAACATGTAATAGATATAGTTGCAAACGGTGTTTCAATGCTTAGAAACAAGGCCTAGGGATCATACTTTCACTAGTGTACACTCTCATATAAATATCTTCTCTTTATGATACTACTCTGAACTACTCTCCGGTTGGACACTCTAATCCACGGTAGGGCTATAACAGCACACCTCAAAGTTCGCTTTCCCCATCTAGGTAACCCCACAATGTCACCTTGAGCGCTAGATGGTTCCAACAAAAACCACAATTTCATATAGACATCCAACTCTAAATATAACCCATAACAAGTATTTGTAATCTCCAGCCTAAGTGCAACCATGGTGTGCACACTATCAAATTCACACACATGGGGAGAGCAGAGATTTATTAAAGCACTCGAGTAGCAAGGTAGATCTACTTTATAACAAAGCTCATGATCACAATATGATCATGCATAGAGAGAGAGATGAAGACATAGCTACCGGTAGAACCCTTAGCCTCGAGGACGAACTACTCCCTCCTCATCATGGGAATCAGCAACGGCGATGGAGATGGTGGTGGAGATCGATGGAGATGGTTCTGGGGGCACTTCCCCATCCCGTTAGGGTGCCGGAACAGAGACTTCTGTCCCCCGAATCTCATCTTCGGTGGCAGCGGCGCTGTGGAACTTTTCGTGGCTAGAGGCTCGATGATTTAGGGTTTTTTCATCGGGAGGCTTCTTACAGGCGAAGGGGCAATGTCAGAGGGTGGACCAGGGGCCCACACCACCTGGTGGCGTGGCCAAGGGGACCCGCGCCACCACATGGTGTGGCTAGCCCCTGGCCGCTCTCCGTCTCGTCTTCTGGCTCCGTGAGTCTTCCGGTAAAATATTGACTTTGGCTTTTGTCCGGTCCAATTCTGAGAATATTCATTTTCTGGCTTTTCTGGGACCAAAAACAGAAGAAAACAGGCAACTGGCACTGTGGCATCTTTTTAATCGGTTAGTTCCAGTAAATGGATAAAATTATCTCAAAAACATAAGAAAGTAGATACTAAACAAGCATGGAACATCAATAATTATAGATAGGTTTACGACGTAACAACATCCCCAAGCTTAACTCATGCTCGTCCTCGAGTAGGTAAGTGATAACAAGAAGAAAAGAATAATTTTTCAGATGACATGCACCATCATAATCTTGATCAAAGTATTTGTAGAGCATTGATATCATGGGATCATAGTACTTTAACATAGCATGAAAGATGAAGTTCTAACAATAAGACATAGTGACTATGCATGCAACATGAAAGGATAGAAACAAAGATCATGAATAACAATGCATTGAAAGACGTTTGTTTGTTTCATATGTAGAAAACATTGCATAGTGGCATTCAGGTTGTCCCTCATGGAGTAGCAAAACATAAATGCATAGGACACCTTCAAAGTTCATAAGGGTGACTAGATACAAATAGTTCAAGAACAAGCAATATCAACATTATGAATCAATCAATAAGTTTTGGAACAATGCACATAGAACTAAGAATGACAACTATGCTCTCTTAATTGGTGCCTAAATATAGAAGGTGGAGACTCAACATAAAAGTAAAATAAAGGCCTTCATTGAAGGAAGCAGGGATTCAAGTCTCATAAAGAGCTTCCAAAAATTATGGTACTTATTAGCTTCCAGCTCTCATTGCCCCTATCATAAGCATCTTGAAGTGATTAAGGTTAAAGTGAACAAACCATGGAGTATATGCTTGACAAAGTATAAGTTGGAAATCTTATGTCCCTTGAATACGAGGGTCGCTCCTCATGCTACTCAAGTTTAGTTACCGGTAAGTTCTTGTCATAGTAAGTACATGTGTATCATAGAGAACCGCCAACGGGGTACCCCTTGCCCGATGATACAGAAGAATCCCCATGTCAAAATGACAAGGAAAGCAGACAATAAGCATCTCAGCATCTTCTTATTTACCATGGGAAAATGTGCTTTTTTCTCTCTTTCCTATTTTCTCATCTCTTTTTTTCTTTTTCTCAATCTCTATCTCTTTTTTTAATAAGAAGAATGCTTCATAGATTGCTCATTATCGTTACGCTGCAGGTTCCATCATGATTAGGCATGGATTAGACCAGCCACCCAAGTGTTTCTCTAACACACATACATAACTCCATGGACTTACAAGATCCCCTTTCATTTCACACCGACGACATCCATAAACAAAAGAGCATGATATCAACTGGGTACAATGTACAAGTGCAATGTTGAAAGCGTTCCCCATGAAATCATGGTTCTTCTAATCCCCAACGTATAAGTGCAAGCATATACAACATAGATGACACAATGGTTCAAGTTTATTAGGGGCAGGAAAAGTAAAGTGTGCCATCAAGTTTGTGAGAGCTTTAATCACTAATTTTCACATAACAAGTTTAATTCGGAAGGCAGATAAAAACATGAATAATACTTGGAATAGAAAATGTTAATAGGTAGGTATGGTGGACTATTTGGAATAACTTGGTTTTATTTGGAGTTGGATGCATGAGTGGAACTCATACTTCGTATGGAGGCTAGCAAAAGACTAGGAGCGACCAACTAAGAGAGCAATAATGGCCATAATCATGCAAAGCGACAAAACATCATTAATTAAAGCATAAAGTGATATTACAAGTCGAAAACTAAAGGATCATAGAGGCTATGGTGACTTGGTATAGCCTTAACATGGTGTGATCATGTGCCAAGTCAACCCTAATAAAGCATCAAAGGAGAATACCACAATACTATGCTTTAATATTGTCAACACCCGGATTTTTAATCCTAGATGCCTCTTATGTCATTCATCGCAATCCCAGGATTACCATTTTTGTGAGGCATAACAGATTAGATATCACAGTACATCATCCATTACAAACCATACATAAGGTCTTACACAAATAAGGATCTCATGATTCAGTCTTAATACAACAAGCAACGGAAATAAAGATAAGCGTAGCAATGGGGTTCATCTTCAGGGGCACATGCAATGCTGACGAAGGCAGATAGTCCTAGTTATCATAGCCGTCTAGCTGGCCATCATCTTGGTAGTCTCCTTCATAGTCTGGCCATGAGAATAGGCAGGGACAAAAGCCATGAGTACTCTTTAAGTACTCGCAAACTACCACTAACAAGTAGTATAGTTCTAAATTAAAGTGCTAACTCTAAGTTTAACTATAAAGTTAAGTTTGAAACCTAAGATGAGTTCTGAAGAAAAGAAAGATAAAATAAAGTTCTAGAATCACTTAAGTTGGGAAACTATTGTCATAAGCACAACCCTGTTGTGGTCAAGTCAAGATTCATCATTCATTTCATAAGTTGTTTTGAAAACATCTGACAACGAAACAGTACGGCCATTCCAACTATCCATAACTACGAACGTGGCTATTCGAATAGTTTGACACTCTGTAGAGGTGGTACACTTTCACCACAAGATTCGATACATCTGTCAGGGATAACCCTGAACCATCATACTTAGTATGCAGATAATCAAACATAACCTTTCCTTTACACACCCTAGTATAAGCACCTCTCCTATGAGCATGGCCTCACAACCATGACCATCTCTCATCTTGGGCACTACATAGGTGGACAACATTGAGAGGTAGCCTCAGCTCAAACCTCTCGCGTGAGGGAACTAATACTAATGCATATAAATTTCCGGCTAAGCCTTACCCAATTTAGGTAGTGTGGTTGTACGGTAAATTTGGAATGGTATCGCATCCGAATCCAACCATCAGTTTTGTAAAAGGGTTAAGGCTCACGCCTCAACATTTTCACCATCATAAATCATTTATGTTTCTCAACACATGTCAAAACATCTCAATAGAATGACTCATCATTCCAAGGTTTTCACAATTCATTTTCACCAAGTGTTCCCATCTAAAGTGACTCAAGTTTCTGATCTACTCTAAACTGCTAAGTTAAGAGTGTTCACTAAGGTGGAAATGATGGGATCAATCGCATGCCATATAATGACATCTAAAGGTTTCTAAATAGGTCAAGTTTTATACTCTTTATGCTAGCTTCAAAAATAAGTAAAGAACTTTGGGTAAAGTGAAGGAAGTAAAGCTTGAAAATAAGACTTGGGGTAAATACTAGTCAAGGTAGTGTAACCAAAGCATGCCTAAAGCATCTTTGCTAAACCATCTAGTTTAATCCTAGCTTGCTAAGCATTATACTTGAAAGTGTTAGCTTGCATTGTTAATGGTGGCTTGCAAGTACAACTGGCAAGGGTTAACTTGGATAGTGCTAGCTTGCCTTGGTTGGTGCAGTGGTTGAAGTTTTCTTCCTTCTCTTGATAGAACTCCTCCTCCTTGAAAGATTGGTCGGTACTATCATCTATAAATACACACGGAGTACACAATCACCAAACAATACTTAACTAGTCTAATTAGCACTCTAAGGCACACATTTGATGATCTATTATCATCACAAGCATCACAAGTTTTATTCAATAGTTTCATTCTTTTTATTTTAGAAAGGTAATTTCTACTCATTGAAAAATTAACTAGGATTTAATATTCACCACTTAAAATATGGGATCATGTGGACACATGTCATCACCACATATTCTAACATGTGGAAAAGTGATTTAAGGTTGGATCACAATTACTTTGGTTTAAGTTCATTATTTAATGATTTAAAGTGACTAGAAATGCCTATATAGCATTATTTTCGTACTAGTCCAATGTCACTGCATGTAAACCTTAATATGATTACATATTCAGATAGGTATGGTGAAATATGATTTTTGAGAGTTGGAAACAACTCAAAAGCTAACTTGGTTGATTTTATAAAAATGTTGCAAGGTGCAAATGCTTATGTTTCATTATTTTTACTAGGAGAGATCTCTAACTCTAATTGAATTAAATCCAACGGGCTTGGGTAGATATTTTCAGTAGCTTTCTAAGAAAATTGGAGTCACTCCATTTGGATTTGTAAATCTCTCTGAATTGAATTTCAAACTAGGGAACAGAACTAGGTTCAAACTAAAAAGAAAAATCCTAATTCAAACTAACTGGGTTGCGCGGGAAAGCTAACGGGCCGGCCTAGTGACACTACGTGGCGTGGGCTCAACTGACAGGGGGGGTCCACCGGTCAGCGGCTCATAACGCGCGAAGCGGTACGGGGCGATATGGGTCGTTGGATTAGAACGGGGATCAACGGTTGGGGATCGTCGTCGACGACGAACCTGTCGCCGACGAATTCTAACCCTAGCGGCTCGGTGGGGGTGCTTAGGGGGCGTACCGGGGCTCCAGTTACGACGGCGAGGCGGGCAAACGGACTGGTAGACGAGGGCGAGCTCAGGGACGGTCGAGGCAGCTCCGGGGGTGGTCGCAATCAGCGGCGCCCTTCTCCTCTAGAGGCGGCCTGCTTCGGTGCAATTCCGGCGAACGGCTGCTTGCCTTGCTCGGGCTAGAGGTGGGGAACGGTCAGTCGGGTGAGGGGAGGTGAGTGGTGTGCTGCAAATGGTTGGGGAAGGCCTCTATTTATAGGACGACGACGCGACCAAGAGGGATGGTCGAGCGGCTCTGACGAGGGCTGCACATCGTGCTAGCGGCGTGGCGCGAGGTAGGGGGCGGTCGCTGGTCTCCTGGCGGTGCTCTACGTGATCAATGCGGGACTAGGGCGGTTGTACGCGGTCGGGCGGTGTTGGTGCTCTGAGCGGCAGAGACGGCGGTGGCTGTGGGGCGTTGGGCGGTGAACGGGCATGTCTAGTGTGCTCCTGGGGTCTTGGCAGAGCGGTGGGCGCGGGCTGCGGTCGAGCGGCGGCTTGTGTACGCATGTCGGGCGCGACGCTCTGGCGCGTGCTCGGCATGGCGCAGTCGCACTGGGCTCGGCGGTTCCTCGGGGGTCCACTGCTTGGCCTGGCTCGGGGAGGGGGCAAAGGGTGGCGGTGAGGTGAGGGCTAGCTAGTAGACATGGTGAGAAAGAGGGGGACGTTCTGCTGCGGCGAGGGCAAGGTTGGCTGGCAAGTTGGTGCTCGGCATGGCCTTGCATTGCCACTAGGGTGTACGGGATGGGGTGATAATGGCATGGTTTGATCATTTAGGGACAATGGGAGTGTTTTGAGGACAAATGGGGGACAAGTTTGGCCATAACACTATTCAAATAGTGGATTTGGTTTTTGTTTGAAATCTGTCCACAAGGTGTTTGTGAAAATGGCCGAAAGAACTTTATTTTTGAATTTTGAGAAGATTTTTGGTGGGTGTGCTAGTACTAAGCTTGAGACTCTGTGGGTGCTTGGGTTTTGAATTTTGAACTTGTTTGAGTGGTTATTGAAATAGTGGGATCTTCCCATATGATATAGATTCAATTTTCAAATGCCAATTAAATTTAGTGTTTGAATGTTTTTGGCAGATCACAAAGTGGGCCTTGGTACATCATTATGTATACTAGCAAGGGGTGCAAAGATCCACAATTCTTTCTGTTAGGTTTTGAGTTCTAGGCATAGCCAAAGTAGGCATGTTGATTAAAATGGCACAAATGACCATCCACTTCATTTATTCATTTTGATTTGTTTTTCTTTGGGGTTTGTTTGGGAATGATTTAGATGATGTTTATTTAACCTAAGAATCATTTTACAAGCAATGGATCACTTAATCATGGTAATTCAAATCAACTCCTATTTTAAATGCACACACACATGAATGCTTTAATAATTTCAATTGGAAAAGTTTTTGTTAACCCTAATTTTGATGATTTGGATCTTAATAACCTTGGATTAATGTTTTGGGATGTTACAAACCTTCCCCCCTTAAAAAAAATCTCGTCCCGAGATTTACAAAGAAAACTAGGAATTAAAGAGATCTAGGAACTCTGTCCTAATGTAATCTTCGCGCTCCCAAGTGGTTTCCTCCTCGGTAGGGTTGCTCCACTGAATCTTGAGAAATTTGATACTCCTGGTCCTGGTGGTTCTGTAAGCTCCCTCTAAGATACGGACGGGCACTTCACGATATGTCAGGTCATTGTTAATCTCCACAGCTCTATGATCGATGTTCTTGAAAACTTCAGTCTTCTCTGGCACTTCCAGGCATTTGCGAAGTAACGAGATATGGAACACATTGTGGATGGCTGACATCTCTTCAGGTTGTTCCAGTTGATATGATACTTCTCCTCGACGGTTCAGAATCTTGAAGGGTCCAATATATCTGGGGGCTAACTTTCCTTTCAGACTAAAGCGTTGTGTTCCCTTCAATTATGAAACCTTGAGATATACAAAATCTCCGACATTGAAAGTCAGGTCTCTCCTTCTCTTGTCAGCATAACTCTTCTGTCTGGATTGGGCGGTTTTGAGGTGCTCACGGACTTTGTGAACCTTCTCTTCAGCTTCTCGAAGAATGTCGGGTCCAAAGATCTGACTCTCTCCTACTTGTGACCAATTCAAAGGGGTATGGCACTTTCTTCCGTATAGGAATTTAAATGGTGCCATCTGCAAACTAGCTTGATAACTGTTGTTATATGAGAATTCTGTGAAAGGCAGGCAGTCTTCCCATTTTGATCTGTATTCCAACACACAAGCTCTTAACATATCCTCTAGGATCTGCTTGACTCTCTTAGTCTGTCCTTCAGTTTGCGGGTGATAAGTGGTACTGAAATTCAATTTGGTTCCTAATCCTTCCTGAACTTTCTGCTAAAATCTCGAGGTGAACTGGATTCCTTGATCTGATACTATGGTCTTGGGGGTTCCATGCAGACTAACAATCCTAGCAATATACAGCTCTACTAACTTCGCACTCTGGTAGGTAGTCTTGATAGGTATAAAGTGAGCTACCTTGGACAGTCTATCAACTATGACCCAGATTGAGTCATTTCCCCTACTGGAAGTAGGCAAACCGGTGATAAAGTCCATTCTGACGGAATCCCATTTCCATTCTAGAATCTGCAATGGTTGCAACAGTCCTGCAGGTCTCTGATGCTCTGCTTTCACTCTTTGATAGATATCACACTTGGCGATGTAGCTTTCGATTTCTCTCTTCGTCTTGTGCCACCAAAATTGCTCTTTCAAATCTTGATACATCTTCGTTCCTCCGGGGTGGATAGAATAAAGAGTATCATGAGCTTCCTTCATGATAACTTGCTTCAGTTCTGAATCTGCTGGCACACAGATACGTCCTTTGTACCACATCACTCCTTCTTCTTCTTCAGTGAATCTAGGTACCTTTCCTATACCAATACAATGTTTGATGTCGTCGATACTTTCATTTCCCTTCTGGGCTTCCTTGATTTGGCTAATCAAAGTGGGTTAAAGTTCAATGCTAGCTAAGAATCCTTTCCTAACTAGTTCCATTCTGAGCTACTCCAACTCCTCATACAAACTTGGTTGCTTCTCTTTGATCATGGTGTTTAGCCTACACGGCAATCTGCTAAGAGCATCCGCTACCACATTGGCTTTGTCGGGGTGATAATGAATGTCAAGGTCATAATCCTTGATTAACTCTATCCATCTCCTTTTCCTCGTATTCAGCTCCTTCTGAGTGAAAATATACTTCAAACTCTTGTGATCTGAGTAAATCTCACAGCGATTGCCCATCAAATAATGATGCCATGTCTTCAATGCCAAAACTATGGCTGCTAATTCAAGATCATGGGTTGGATAGTTCTGCTCATGCTGCTTCAGTTGTCGAGACAGATACGGAATGACTTTGCCTTCTTACATCAATACACATCCGAGACCAATCTTGGATGCATCACAATATACATCAAAGGGCTTCTTGATGTCTAGCATGATCAATATTGGGGCTGATATCAATCTCTTTTTCAGCTCCTAGAAACTGGCTTCACACTTGTATGTCCATTCAAACTTCTTGTCCTTCTTCAACAATTGGGTCATGGGTCCGGCGATGCTCGAGAATCCTTCTACGAACTTGCGGTAATATCCCGCTAATCCGAGAAATGCACGTACATGGGTTTGAGTGGTTGCGGCTTCCCATTCTTCGACATCTTTGATATTGGCGGGATCAACAGAGACTCCTCCGGCAGACACAATATGTCCTAGGAATCCTACTTCTTTTAGCCAAAACTCACACTTGCTGAACTTGGCATATAACTGATGTTCTCTCAGGGTTTCTAGGATGATTCTCAGATGTTGCTCATGCTCTTCTTCTGACTTGGAGTAGATAAGGATGTCGTCGATAAACACAACTACAAACTTATCTAGGAAATTCATAAAGATCTTATTCATGAGATTCATGAAATAAGTAGGGGCATTGGTTAATCCAAAAGACATAACTGTATACTCGTATAAACCATAGCGAGTAGTAAAGGCGGTCTTCGGAATATCCGTTGCACGAATCTTAAGTTGGTGATAACCAGTCCTAAGATCAATCTTTGAGAATACCTGGGCTCCAGTCAATTGATCAAATAGATCCTCTATCTTTGGCAAGGGGTACTTATTCTTGATGGTGACGTCATTCAACTTTCTGTAATCTGTGCACAGATGATTGCCTCCATCTTTCTTGTTGACGAATAACACTGGTGATCTCCATGGCAATGCGCTTGGTTGAATCAAGCCTTTTTCTAACATGGCATCCAACTGCTTCTTCAGTTCCACTAACTCTGAGGGGTTCATGCTATAGGGTCTGTGGGCTATGGGTCTGGTTCCGGGGATTAGTTCGATAATGAACTCAATATCCCTATCCGGGGGCATACCTGACAATTCATCTAGGAATACATCGGGGTATTCAAAGACTACTCTGACTTGGTCTATGGTGGGTAGGGCTAGACTCTTGTTGCACTTGAATTGACGAGGTAAGGTTTCAGAGATATGCTCTACTGTTACTCCAGAGCTACTGGTCATGGTGATGGCTTTCTTAGCAAAGTCTATCAGTCCTTTATGCCTTGACATCCAGTCCATACTTAATACGACTTCCAATCCTTTGGTTCCAAGTACAATTAGGTTGGCATAAAAATCTATCCCATGTATTCTGATAGGCACAGCTTTGCAAAATTTTCTAGCTTTGGTTGTTGAACCGGGGATTTGAACTATCATGACATGCTTCAGGTTGGTTGGGTGAATCTTACTAGTGCATGTAAATTCTTCAGTGACAAATGAATGCGATGCTCCCGAATCAAACAACACCCTTGCTAAAACTGAGTTGACAGAAAACATACCTAGCACTACATCTGGGGCTTCCTGGGCTTCTTCGGCGTTCATGTGGAAGAGATGACCATTGCGGTTGTGAGGGTTCCCTGGGGCAAACCTTCTTCCTAGTTGCACACGATGCTGCTGTTGAGCTGGGGAATTCACATTGGCATTGGCGGCAGTCTTCTTGGGACACTCATTGGAATAGTGACCCTTCACTCCACACTCGAAACAAGTGATCTGTGACTTTTCCTTTGTGGCGATAGGCACAGCATTGCGGCCAGTTCTAGGTGCAGTGTTGTTGTTGTTGTTATTGGGAGGTGCACAGTTGAAATTGTTGGCATTGCCGGAGTTGTGATTGTTTCCTCCGGACTTCACATTGCCTCCGCTACAGTTGGGGTAGCTTGGGCGAGACATTGGGGGTCGATTGTTCCATGGTGCATATCCTGGTGAGGGGTTGGCACAGTACTTCTGGTGATTGTTGGATCCAGATTGCTGCATCATACGACGTTTGTGGTTGTCGTTTGCTTGGTTAATCTTCCATTCCATCTGAATGGCAGAGTCGACTAACTCTTCGAGATCTTCGAAGCGGATGTTGGCGAGGACAGTCTGCATCTCATCATGCAGTCCATTCAAGAATCTCTCCTTCTTCTTGGCCTCATCAGGTGCATATCTGGCAAGTGACAGGAATCTATCTCGGTACTCTACCATAGTCATTCTACCTTGCTTCAAGTCGCGGAACTCATCCCTCATTCTGTTGACTAGACCCTGCGGCACGTGGGTGTGGCTGAACTTGACTTTGAATGCTTCCCATGTCATCACTTGACCATGGTTCATATTACGGATACTAGTCCACCAAGCTCTTGCATCTCCCGCCAGACAGTGGGTGGTGAAGAGAACTTTCTCGTTGTCATCAACTCCTGTAACTTCTAAGTTGTTTTCCATTGTCTGCAACCAGTCATCAGCATCTAGTGGCTTTTTAGCTTGGTTAAAGATTGGGGGATTGGTATTCTGAAAGTTTTTGAGTTTAGATCCATGGTGATCCTGGTTTCCATGCCCTTGGTTGTTTTGGGCCATCTGAGCTATCTGCTGCAATGTTGCTAAGTTGGCTTGGTGCTCTACCCTGTTTTCTTCACGGTCTGCAACTAACATCTGCATAATCTGTAGCATTGGGTCTTGCGACGAGCTGCTCCCTCCTTGGTTTCCACGAGTCATCTAAAGATTGAGATAGATACAGGGGTAAGAGGGAAAGTTCTAAGGTTCATAGTTTTGGTTTCAAAGATAAAACTTTGAGTTTGACTCAGGTTTTGCAACTAACTCCATTTCATTCATGCAAATAAGCACACGATACAACACACAACACAACAATCAAAGGAAAACAGATGGTTTGAAGAACCATTCTACAAGCTCCGATACAGTGGGACCGATACATCTCATGCTACGACAGTGCTCTAGTGCATCTACTCATCGTCGATGAAGTCGGAGTCCTCACCATCAGTGTAGAAGTCCACGGCATCTTCCTCTATAAAGTCATCATCATTGCTGAGGTAGGAATCCATGTCTCCCTGGATGTCTTCACCCTCCTCTTATTCCTCCTTTGCAGCAAGCTGAGCTTCATGCTCCTTGACGGTCTTCTCGAGGTCGGCCACCTTATTGCGAAGACGGGCGATGGTGCGATCCTTGTTTGCACGCTGGCGGCGAAGAGACTGGCGATCCTGGACGAGCAGTGCGAAATTCTGGGCCTTCTAGTCAGCAATGACACGGTTTTGGTTGGCTAACTCTCTAGCATTGTCAAGTTCCTGTTGTCTGTCGTGCAGCAAGAACTCAAAATTCTCCACTTGACGCCTCAACTCTGGGTGACTTTGCATCTCCATTGGCATTCCCATGAAGTCACGTCTTGCATAGTGAGTAAAACGGGTTCCTTGGATTTGGTTGACGCTGAGGGCACATAGACGTGTGAGAGCTTCATGCATTGCCCTGGCTAATCCATCTAGCCAAATGTTCTCTCTCACAGAGAACTGGATTCTCCCAGATGTTGGTGCTTCTATGCTTCCTCTAAGATCCGCGGTGACTAGCCACTGTAAGTCTCCTCTTGGGGGTCCTAGAAGTTGAGCTCCAAGAAACTCCGGATATGGGCGTCCCAGTAATTCCGATAGTGAATCCAAGTCCCTTTCGAAGATCAGCTGACCTCCGTTTCCCAACTGGTATAACTTGTTGAACTGAGTCTCCATCTACAAGAATTAAGGATGAGGAAATTAGTGAAGTGATCAAGTGTGTCAGATTTTAAGTAGTAATTGTAAGAATTTTCAGGAACATGAATTTTTGAGAAAGAAAGAAATCACAAGGATAAGAGAGAAGATAGTTTTTCATAAATACTCACTTTGGTTTTGAAACTAAGTTTTTGTTCGGACGTCCATTCTAACTAGGGTCTCCTATGGTCAGGATGGCTCTGCTACCAACTTGTCAACACCCGGATTTAATCCCATATGCCTGTTATGTCATTCATCGCAATCCCAGGATTACCATTTTTGTGAGGCATAACAGATTGGATATCATAGTACATCATCCATTACAAACCATACATAAGGTCTTACACAAATAAGGATCTCATGATCCAGTCTTAATACAACAAGTAGCGGAAATAAAGATAAGCGTAGCGGTGGGGTCCATCTTCAGGGGCACATGCAATGCTAACGAAGGAAGATAGTCCTAGTTATCATAGCCGTCCAGCTGGCCATCATCTTGGTAGTCTCCTGCATAGTCTAGCCATGAGAATAGCCAGGGACAAAAGCCATGAGTACTCTTTAAGTACTCGCAAACTACCACTAACAAGTAGTATAGTTCTAAATTAAAGTGCTAACTCTAAGTTTAACTATAAAGTTTAGTTTGAAACCTAAGCTGAGTTCTGAAGCAAAGAAAGATAAAATAAAGTGCTAGAATCACTTAAGTTGGGAAGCTATTGTCATAAGCTCAACCCTGTTGTGGTCAAGTCAAGATTCATCATTCATTTCATAAGTTCTTTTGAAAACATCTGACAACGAAACAGTACGGCCATTCCAACTATCCATAACTACGAACGTGGCTATTCGAATAGTTTGACACTCTGTAGAGGTGGTACACTTTCACCACAAGATTCGATACATCTGTCAGGGATAACCCTGAACCATCATACTTAGTATGCAGATAATCAAACATAACCTTTCCTTTACACACCCTAGTATAAGCACCTCTCCTATGAGCATGGCCTCACAACCATGACCATCTCTCATCTTGGGCACTACATAGGTGGACAACATTGAGAGGTAGCCTCAGCTCAAACCTCTCCCGCGAGGGAACTAATACTAATGCATAAAAATTTCCGGCTAAGCCTTACCCAATTCAGGTAGTGTGGTTGTACGGTAAATTTGGAATGGTATCGCATCTGAATCCAACCATCAGTTTTGTAAAAGGGTTAAGGCTCACGCCTCAATATTTTCACCATCATAAACCATTTGTGTTTCTCAACAAATGTCAAAACATCTCAATGGAATGACTCATCATTCCAAGGTTTTCACAATTCATTTTCACCAAGTGTTCCCATCTAAAGTGACTCAAGTTTCTGATCTACTCTAAACTACTAAGTTAAGAGTGTTCACTAAGGTGGAAATTATGGGATCAATCTCATGCCATAGAATGACATCTAAAGGTTTCTAAATAGGTCAAGTTTTATAGTCTTTATGCTACTTTCAAAAATAAGTAAAGAACTTTGGGTAAAGTAAAGGAAGTAAAGCTTGAAAATAAGACTTGGGGTAAATACTAGTCAAGGTAGTGTAACCAAAGCATGCCTAAAGAATCTTTGCTAAACCATCTAGTTTAATCCTAGCTTGCTAAGCATTATAGTTGCAAGTGTTAGCTTGCATTGTTAATGGTGGCTTGCAAGTACAACTGGCAAGGGTTAACTTGGATAGTGCTAGCTTGCCTTGGTTGGTGCAGTGGTTGAAGTTTTCTTCCTCCTCTTGATAGAACTCCTCGTCCTCGAAAGCTTGGTCGGTACTATCGTCTATAAATACATACGGAGTACACAATCACCAAACAATACTTAACTAGTCTAATTAGCACTCTAAGGCACACATTTAATGATCTATTATCATCACAAGCATCACAAGTTTTATTCAATAGTTTTATTCTTTTTATTTTAGAAAAGTAATTACTACTCATATAGAAATTAAGGAGGATTTAATATTCACCACTTAAAATATGGGATAATGTGGACACATGTCATCACCACATATTCTAACATGTGGGAAAGTGATTTAAAGGTTGGATCACAATTACTTTGGTTTAAGTTCATTGTGTAATGATTTAAAGTGACTACAAATGCCTATATAGAATTATTTTGGTACTAGTCCAAAGTCACTTCATGTAAACCTTAATATTATTACATATTCAGATAGGTATGGTGAAATGTGATTTTTGAGAGTTGGAAACAACTCAAAAGATAACTGGGCTGATTTTATAAAAAATTTGCAAGGTGCAAATGCTTCTATTTTATTATTTTTACTAGGAGAGATCTCTAACTCTAATTGAATTAAATCCAACGGGAATGGGTATATCTTTTCAGTAGCTTTCTAGCAAAATTGGAATCACTCCATTTGGATTTGTAAATCTCTCTTAATTGAATTTCAAACTAGGGAACAGAACTAGGTTCAAACTAAAAAGAAAAATCCTAATTCAAACTAACTGGGTTGCGCGGGAAAGCTAACGGGCCGGCCCAGTGACACTACGTGGCGTGGTCTCAACTGACAGGGGGGTCCACCGGTCAGCGGCTCATAACACGCGAAGCGATACGAGGCGATATGGGTCGTTGGATTAGAACGGGGATCAACGGCTGGGGATCATTGTCGATGATGGGCCTATCGCCGGCGAACTCTAACCCTAGCGGCTCGGTGGGGGTGCTCAGGGGGCGTACCGGGGCTCCAGCGATGACGGCGAGGCGGGCAAACAGACTCGTAGATGACAACTAGCTCAGGGACGGTCGAGGCAGCTCCGGGGGTGGTCGCAATCAGCGGCGCCCTTCTCCTCAAGAGGCGGCCTGCTCAAGTGAAATTCCTGCGAACGGCAGCTCGCCTTGCTCCGGCTAGAGGTGGGGAATGGTCAGTGAAGTGAGGGGAGGTGAGTGGTGTGCTGCAAATGGCTGGGAAAGGCCTCTATTTATAGGACGATGACACGACCGAGAGGGATGGGCGAGCAGCTCCAGCGAGGGCTGCACAGCATGCTAGCGGCATGGCGCGAGGTAGGGGGCGGTCGCTGGTCTCCTGGCGGTGCTCTACGGGATCAATGCGGGTCTAGGGGTGGTGGTAGGTCGACGAACGGTGGCTATGGGGCGTTGGGCGACGAATGTGCATGTCTAGTGTGCTCCTGGGGTCGTGGTGGAGCGGTGGGCGCGGGCTGCGGTCGAGCGGCGGCTTGTGCACGCGTGTCGGGCGCGGCGCTCTGGCGCGTGCTTGGCATGGCGCAGTCGCACTGGGCACGGTGGTTCCTCGGGGGTCCACTGCTTGGCCTGGCTCGGGGAGGGGACAGAGGGTGGCGGTGAGGTGAGGGCTAGCTAGTAGACATGGTGAGAGAGAGGGTGACGGTCTGCTGTGGCGAGGGCAAGGTTGGCTGACGCGTTGGTGCTTGGCATGGCCTTGCATTTCCACTAGGGTGTAGGGAATGGGGTGATAATGGCATGGTTTGATCATTTAGGGACAATGGGAGTGTTTTGAGGAAAAATGGGGGACAAGTTTGGTCAGAACACTATTCAAATAGTGGATTTGGATTTTGTTTGAAATCTGTCCACAAGGTGTTTGTGAAAATGGCCGAAAGAACTTTATTTTTGAATTTTGAAAAGATTTTTGGTGGGTGTGCTAGTACTAAGCTTGAGACTCGGTGGGTGCTTGGGTTTTGGATTTTGAACTTGTTTGAGTGTTTTTTGAAATAGTGGCATCTTCTCATATGATATAGATTCAATTTTCAAATGCCAATTAAATTTAGTTTTTGAATGTTTTTGGCAGATCACAAAGTGGGCCTTGGTACATCATTATGTGTACTAGCAAGGGGTGCAAATATCCACAATTGTTTCTGTTAGGTTTTGAGTTCTAGGCATAGCCAAAGTAGGCATGTTGATTAAAATGGCACAAATGACTATTCACTTCATTTATTCATTTTGATTTGTTTTTCTTTGGGATTAGTTTGGGAATGATTTACATGATGTTTATTTAACCTAAGAATCATTTTACAAGCAATGGATCACTTAATCATGGAAATTCAAATAAACTCCTATTTTAAATGCACACACACATGAATGCTTTAATAATTTCAATTGGAAAAGTTTTTGTTAACCCTAATTTTGATGATTTGGATCTTAATAACCTTGGATTAAAGTTTTGGGATGTTACAAATATGCTAAAACAATGCATGATTCTTTCAAGGAACATTAAGCACTCTCAATTATTTGTAACAAGTCATGCTACAGCTATAATCACTAATCATAAAGACAAAACAATATCAATCATGACATGACAAAGCCTAGGCCAGAGTCAAAAACAAGCTCGTTTTTACCACTTAAGCAAGAATTTTTCCTACTCTTTTCCAATCCAGGGGTCCAACCAACTTTATTCAAGCAAACTAAGCAAACGAAAACGAAAAACAAAATGAAGACACTCGAAGAACAACACAACTGTGCATGAAACAATTAAAATGAAGTGTTTGGAAGAAACCTGAAATTTTAATTGATGAAGAAGGGGATGCGTTGGGCATCCCCAAGCTTTGACGCTTGTACTTCTTGTATATTTCTTTGGGTGACACGGGTGGCATCCCCAAGCTTGAGCTTTTGTCCATACTTCATCTCATCACATTACTCTTCCCTACACTCAAAAATTTACTTCATACAAAACTTCACACAATCTTCATTAGCAACATTATTGTACTTAAGATAATAAGTATTTTGGTTCAGTTTCAACACAACTAAAACTTCCATTAAAACACAAGATACTGTAGAACTTCCTTTAAAAGTTCAAATGATCAAAGAGAACTCAAAGAGAAAGAGATTAAGAGGCAAATGCAAATAATGGCAGAAATCTGTGAAACAGACCAGCAGGTAAAAACCAATTTTTTCAAAGACCTTTTGTTGCTCAAATCGAAACGTGTTAAACTAACGAAAGTTGGATAATAACCTGGGGCAGAAGCACAACAAATTACAGCTCAAACCGACATACTGAGATTTTTCACGAATTTTACCGCAAAGCACAAAAATCTGTTTCGGGACATCAATTTTCCCAAGTCTTACTTCTCTCTCATTAGAGGTTACTCTTGGCACAAAAACCACACAAAAAGGATAAGGAGAGGTTATTACTGAGGAAATAACTTCCAAGACTCAACTAAAACTTTTGGGTTATCTCCAATAAGTAGTTTTCTTTAACACCTTTAAGTTAGGCATGATAGTTTGAGAAGATACTCACATAAGAAATACGAATTGAAGTAAAAGAGAGCATCAAGAAGAAAATTCAAAGCACATTTAAGTCTAACCCACTTCCTATGTATAGGAATATTGTAAAGAAACAAGTCATGAAAGCACAAAGCAATAAGCATAGGAAAGCAAAACAAGTGCAACTTCAAAAATTTCAACATAAAGAGGGGAAACTTAAAATTGTTGAGATACATAAAATCATGTTTCCCTCTCTCATAATAACTTTAAGTAGCATCATGAATAAAATTAACAATATACCTATCACATAAAATATTCTTACCATGAGCCACATGCATAAAAGAATTAATACTCCCCACATAAACATAGTCATTCCTATTAATTATAGTGGGAGAAAATTCAACAAAATAGCTATCATTATTATTCTCATCACCATAATCATCAAATATAGGAGGCTTATTGTAATCATAATTACGTTTATCCTCAATAGTAGGTGGACTGAAAATATCATATTCATTATTGTAATCATCATATATTGGAGGTATAGTATCATCATAAGCAATAGAATAGTTATCTTCCAAAGTGTGTTCATTTGTAAACATATCATCATTGGAAGGGACATGAATAGTACTAATAGTGCAGCAATTATTAACATCATCATTTTCAGAATTGGTGACATGGGTATACCCTACATGTACTCGAGCTTGGTATATACGGCCTGAATACAGCGGAAGCCCACGGTGTCGCCAAAGCCCAAGTGGAGGATTCGAGTAACCTACGGACTCTCGATTGCTTGAAGAACAAGAAGCTGAAGATAGAAAGTTCAAAGGGGAAACCCTAACTTGTAACCGACTCGACCTACTACCCGAGACCTAGCCTATCTATATAAAGGCTAGGAGGGGGCGACGAGGAGGACACATGCAGCCCTAGTTTCCACAACCCTCGCCAGATTGCATCTGCGCACCATTGTAATCTTCGATTCCTTCGATAATTCCACGAGCAGACAAGCAGGAGTACGGACCTCTGTGAGGCCTGAACCTGGGTAAATCTTCGAGTCCCCTGTGTGCTTGTTTGCTAGCCGATAGATGTCTCCAGCGCTCCCTCCTTCTCCAAAACCCATGTCCATAGCAATGGGCATTGATGAGTTAAACCCTCGTCAATTGGCGCCGTCTGTGGGAATTGGGAGTGCTGATGTTGCGCCTTCTTCAACCCCATCAGCTACGATCTACAACTCCACAACAGCGGAGATCCGCCAGCTCTTCGGCGCGTTCGACTTCACCGTCCACACGCCGGCCACTCACCCAGCTTTCGAGTCCGTGGGCGATGGGATCAGCTTGGCGATCGGGAGCTTCCGCTTCCAAGTTGGTCAGATGGGCACGCTTCGCATGCCTGACCAGCCGGCGATACTGTCGATTACTCCGGCATCGTGGTTTCCCCCGACGATCGGCACCCTCATCAAACTCAATGCCTCGACAACAGTCGAGAATACGGACAGCGACAGCAGTCGCGAATCTGATCTGGGTGATCTGGCAACTAAAGATGGAGTCTACGGTTCCGGATCTGAAAGTTGTGGGAGAAACAGCTTCCCCAACCACTTCATGTGCCCCGTCATCAACGCAGGCGACTCCTCCGCCAATCGCGACAACACGGGCAACGACGGTCATGGAGCCAATCCACCAAATGGCGGCATACCCAATGGTGGACCACTGCCAAATGGCGGACCATCGCCAAACGGCGCCCCCGTCAACAACGGAGGAGCAGTCGAACCTCCAACTATAATAAACAAGAAGACTGATGAACGCGTCGTGATCAGGCTCAACAAACTCGAGTGGGCTCGCTGCCGTCATGCCCTACGGGGCAACCCTCTACCCTTTGGCTCCCTGCAAGAACTGCTGATGGGCTACCATTGGCTCCTGAAGGAGGAATTCAAACGCCAAATGCAAACAATCGCGCAACTCGAGGTGCGCAAAAAGGTGGAAGACGAGTCGAGTCTTCAACGTGCTGGGCTCTCCTCCCATGGAGGATCCTCCTCAAAGGGCAACGAGAACATCGCAAAAAAGAGGCGATCCCGGATGGCCCATCTCACCGAGCAAGAACGCATAGAAGCTACAAAGGTCCTCGACTTTAGCTCTATGACAGTCGACGCACGGGGCAATGTGGTCCCAAAGACGCCGCAAGCTGCAGTGACGGCAGCCACCATGTACCTCCTGAACAACTAACCGCAAGCTGGAGATCCCCGAGGCGCTATGCACCAATCTACGATCGCGGGCTTGGGACTAGTCAAGGCCACCCTCGAAAAGGAGCCAACACCAGAGCCGAAGAAAGGCAAGGCTCTAGCAAAACGCTATTCCTCGCCCTCCTCCAACGATGATAGTCACGACCTATCTCGACGCCGCCGCTCACAGCGACACGATCATGACTATGACACGCGTGATGACATCACATAGCGCAAGACCGACAAGTCAAGGGCGCGACGTGCCCGATCGACTGACTCAGAGGATGAAGATGTGGAGCTCTGTGGCGCTAGATGCTTCAGCAGGGCCATATGGCAAAAGCGAATGCCCAAGGGGTTTAAGCTCCCATCAGAGAACCCGAAGTATGACGGTCTGCAGGACCCAAAAATCTGGTTGGAGGACCACATCTCCTCCGTCAGGCTTCACGGCGGAAGTTGAAGCACGGCCATGCAGTGCCTGCAGCTACAGCTCCAGGGCGCCGCCTGAGCATGGCTCAACAACCTCCCACGCGGATCCATTCGCAGTTGGGAAGAGCTGGTTTACAGCTTTGTGTGCAACTTCAAAGGCACATACAAAAGGCCCACGTCAATCGAAGAGCTGAGGTGCTGCCAAAAAAGATCAGGTGAATCGCTACGCTCGTACATCCAAAGGTTGTCCATCATCAAGAACTCCACAGAAAATATCTCGGAGGACCGTGCAATCGATGCATTCAACAGCGGCGTTCACCGCATAGAGCTCAGGGAGGAGCTGGGCCGCTTGAAGCCCAAGACCATCGACCACCTGATGGAAATCGCGAATCGGTGGGCTGACAGAGAAGATTCGGTGAAGAATCGCGTTCACTCTGACTAGGAAGCAGAACTCGAGCACAGACGCGATTGCCGAAGCAAACACCGCATGCGCATCTACGATGACCGCGACGACGTCAACATGGTCGCAGCTAGCTACGCCGGCAGATGTGACAACAACCGCAACAGCGGCTACCGCAGCGGTGGATACCGCGACTCCGGGAAAACCCCAGAGTATGGAAGCGCCACAATCATGATGAGGCACCCACAACATCCATTAAAGAAAAGCTGTCCGGGCCATGCACTGTGCACTTCTACATTGACAAGCACGACGGAAAAAATAAGTCCAGCCACCCCCTCAAGGACTACCGCAAGTTCCTCAAACTACATGAGGGACTGGCTCGGACGAATCGCAACACAGTCGAAAGGGGCTACGGAGCCGCCCCAGGCACCGTGGCACATGGAGCTCCGCCACCACCACCTGGACCACCCCCAAATGCAGCTGCGCCTGACCAGCACCATGGAGGCGCACCGTACCCGCGGGCCATGGGCACCATGATGATCCAAAAGGGTCGCCCCTCCAACGGGTGCAAAAGGCCATCACTCGCCAAGTCAATCTGGCAACAAACTCGCCACCATCTACCATTGAGTACCTCAATAGAAGCGAGTCCTGCATCACCTTCGACAAGCTCGACCATCCGCCCCAAGTACCTCATCTAGGCCATTGTCCCCTCGTACTCGAGGCACAAATTGGAGGCTTCGACATGAGCCGCGTCTTCATGGACGGCGGAAGCTGCATCAACCTTATATTCGCGAGTACCTTGCGAGCAATGAGGATCCCTCTGACTTGCTTAGAGGCCTCAAACACAACATTCCACGACATCGTCCCAGGCAAGGGCGTGTATCCCCTTGGAAAAATCAACCTTGACGTTATCTTCGGCACGCCGAAAAACTTTCAGCGCGAGCACATCGACTTCGAGGTCGTCGACTGGCCCTCACATTATCACTGCATCCTCGGACGTGTCGCGTTCACTAGGTTCATGGCAGTGCCAAACTACGCCTATCTGCAGATGAAAATGCCAGGCCCTAATGGTGTCATCACACTCAACGGGAGCTTCGAGAGGTCCGATAGTTCCGACAGGGAATTAAACAGAATTTCCTAGTCCTTCGGCATGCAGGAAGAAGTCGCGAGACTAAAGAGTCGACAAACAATAGTCTGCCTCCCCTGAGCCGGCCAAGTTCACCCGACCTATCTTTCGACTCATCGGTGCACACAAAGAAAGTTCAGGTCCACCCATCGGATCCCGGCAAGACGGCCCTCATCGCCAACAACTTGAGTCCTGCATAGGAACTTGCGCTCGTCGAATTCCTCCGTGAGCACTGGGAAATCTTTGCCTAGTTCCAGCGGACATGCCAGTAGTTCCCAGGGAATTCACTGAGCACGCACTCAATGTTAACCCAGACGCAAGGCTAGTCAAACAAACAATTCAGCGACTGTCTGAACCAAGAGCAAAGGCAGTTGGAATGGAGATCAACAGACTCCTCGACGCCAAATTTATACGCGAGATCAAGGAAAGCACTTGGCTTGCCAACACGGTGCTATTACCAAAAAAGGACATGGATATCCTGCGGATGTGCGTGGACTTCACCTCTTTGAATAAGCACTGTACAAAGGACCACTTCCTGCTACCATGAATCGACCAGATCATCGACTCCACCGCGGGATGCGAGCGCCTCTGTTTCCTCGACGCCTACTCAGGCTATAACCAGATTCGAATGAAGGAGGAAGATCAAGAAAAAATAGTTTTTACAACGCCCTTTGGTGTGTTCTGCTACAACACAATGCCCTTCGGGGTAAAGAACGCAGGAGCCACCTACCAGCGGTGCATGCAGGCTTGCCTCCAGAACTAACTTGGTTGCAACATTCAAGTCTATATCGACGACATAGTAATCAAGACCAAAGAGGAAGCCTCACTAATCGACGATTTGCGCGAAACCTTTGCCAACCTCGACCGCTACCGGATCAAGCTCAATCCGGACAATTGCGCCTTCGGCGTACCATCTAGGCAACTACTCGGTTATCTTATCTCCGCGAGAGGGATCGAAGCGAACCCGATGAAAATAAAAGCCATACTAGCCATGGAAAAGCCGAGAAACATAAGAGGTGTCCAGTAGCTGGCTAGGCGAATCGCGGTGCTCAGTCGATTCATCAGTCGGATGGGTGAAAAGGCACTGCCCTTCTACCAACTACTCCGCAAAGCTGACAAATTCGAGTGGACCAATGAGGCGCAGGAACCATTTGAAGACCTCAAGCGCCTGCTATCCACCTCACCAGTACTGGTGACCCCACGCGAAAGGGAACCATTGTTGCTATACATCTCCGCCACCAACCAGGTGGTCAGCACAGTGCTCGTAGTCGAACCAGCCGATGAAAACAAGGTCCACGGGGTACATCGCCCAGTCTACTACCTCAGCGAGGTACTTACGCCAACAAAACAGCGGCACCCGCACTACCAGAAACTGGCGTACGGCGTCTTCATGACGGCCCGGCGACTGGGCCACTACTTCCAGGAACACCCAATCGTGGTAGTCAACGACACCCCGCTTGGGCACATCCTCAACAATCGAGACGCCACCGGACGAGTCGCATTTTGGGGAATTGAACTGTCTCCATGAGACATTACGTATGAAAAACACGATGTAATCAAGTCGCAAGTTCTCCCTGACTTCCTCATGCACTATATGGACAACCAGCTCCCCAAAAAACCAGATATGTCCTACCTCTGGACAAAGCACTTCGATGGTTCCAAGAGAAAAGACGGGGTCGGCGTAGGTGTCATACTGACATCGCCTTAGGGAGACAAGCTGAAATATATCCTGCGAATGCAGTTCACCGCCTCAACAATGAAGCTGAATACGAGGCCCTACTGCACGGGATGAGGATGGCGAAAGCCTGCGGCGCCAAGAGGCTCATTATATATGGCGACTCCAAGTTGGTCGTCAACCAGACAATGCATGAGTGCAACACACTGAACGACAACATGATCGCCTACCACGACCTCTACGACACACTCGAAGGGGATTTCCACGGTTGCGAGTTGCGGCACATAGGTCGCGAAAGCAATGAAGAGACAGATACACTCACCAACATAGGCTCTACCTGCGCCCCCATACTACCTAGGGTATTTCTCGAGCACATCTGCGAACGCTCCATCAAGCCAAAGGCCACAGAAAAGAAAACAAGCGCAGCAACGGACTTGGGAACTGTGCCACCCAATGAGCCAATGGCACTTGACGACCTTGAGCTAGACACAAGACTCGAAGGATCAATGAGCGTCATGATGATCAAGACATCCTGGACCCAACCATACATTACGTACCTCCTCAGCAAGAGGCTACCGGATGATCCGACTGACGCCCAGCACATCGCATTGCGCTCCAAGGCATTCGATGTTATCAACGGCGAACTATACAAGCGCAACATCAAGGAGTACTCCAACGATGCGTCTCCATGGCCGATGGAAGAGCTGTTCTCCTCGACATCCATCAGAGGACCTGCGGGCACCACGCCGGCAGTCGCGCCCTCGTCGCCAAAGCTCTATGAGCTAGATTCTACTGGCCTACAGCCATGCGTGATGCCAAGGACATCGTCCAAAAATGCAACGCTTGCCAGCGATTCGCGGACAAGCAGCACTCACCTGGCGTAGAGCTCCGACCAATTCCATTGGCCTGGCCCTTCGTGCAATGGGGACTCGACATGGTCAGCAAACTCCCAAGGTCCTCACGAGGAGGCTACATCTACCTCTTGGTCGCAGTCGACAAATTCACCAAGTGGATAGAGGCCATGCCAGTGACTAATCAGTCAGGATACAGTGCAGCCAAGTTCTTCGAGTCCATCGTCTATCGCTTCGGAGTTCCACACAGCATCATCACGGACAATGGGACAAACTTCAGATCCAATGAGTTCCAAGAATTCTACGAGAACCTAGGAATCAATGTCAGTTATGCCTCCGTAGCACATCCACAGACCAACGGTCAGGTCGAAAAAGCTAATAGGATCGTCTGCGGCTGCATCAAGAAGCGACTCCTTAGGCCACTCGTACAGGCTGCGGGCTGCTGGCAGGACGAGCTGCGATCGGTACTCTGGAGCCTACGCACAACTCCAAATAGCGCCACAGGGTACGTCCCGTTCTTCATGGTGTAGGGAGCTGAAGCGGTGCTACCCACCGAAGTATGATACAAAGCACCGCGCGTGGTCACTTACAGCGAGCAGGAGTCAACTCTTACACTCGAAGGCTCCGTTGACCTCCTTGACGAGGCAAGGGAAATCGCCGTGGAGAATTCAACAATCTACCAGCAGAACCTGTGCAACTACCACAGCAGGAGGCTATGCCCCAGGTCCTTCGTCGAAGGCGACCTGGTCCTGCGACTGAAGCAGCAAGGACATCTCAAGCTCGAGTCCCCCTGGGAGGGAACATATGTGATTACAGAAGTAATCCCAGGTGGCGCCTATCGCCTTAAAGATTTTGAGACAGGAGTCGCATACTCCAACCCCTGGAACGTCACGTAGCTGCGGCGCTTCTACCCTTAGTCGTCTCAACTTTTACATTGCAAATAAGGCTACTCAACCACACATTGTACCCCGTACTGTTCTGCAAATAAATAAAGCTAAGTGCCTCAAAATTCTGTGTTCCTTTTATTTTTGCAATTAATCCACTCGGGGGTTGTGCCACCCTGTAAACATCTATTCTACGACCTAACGCGATATCCTGAGTAGCTGATGCATCAATCGAAACTCTTTATAAACACCAACCTAGCTGCCACACACCTAACAGGTTGGCAAGGGGCTGAGATAAACACAAGTCAGGCTAACGAAAAGGAATCGCATAGTGCAACGCACTCACAAAATATACACACTAACAAGCTTTTTTACACATCGCTGTCAATTAATTATACACAGCATATATACGAACTTTACAACACTGGTACAACTATGTGCAGGATACAAACTAATCTACAAATGCAGGAAAAGAACGTTGGTCTGCTCCTCGAAGAAGTCAACGATCTCCTCCGCTAGGCGATCCACCGCCTGGTCGTGCAGAACCATGTTCCAAGTCGACCCTGCTGGCGGCGCTGGCGGTCCGGCTGCAACTGCTGCAACGTCCACATCAGGCCTATGCAGTTGCACCAGCGACAGAGAAGCCTTGGCACCAGCCACTAACTGCTGCCATACACACTCGCGGACCGCACTCAAGTCCTGGAATTTACCAAGAAGGGCCAGCAGGCTCGATGGAATGACGTCTAGTGGGAACATCGTCTGGTAAATATGCTTCAAGCATGATTGCGACTTCTTCAAGAAGTGAAGCACTCGTGACGCACGATCCTGCAGGGTCGCCAATGCGATTGCGCGATCATGATCTACCCACAAGTATCCACTCGCCTGAAGCTGCTCTTGGGTTAGGTCATTCATGCGAATGGCAATCCTATCCTTCTCATCCTGCGGATGGCGTGCGCTGACAACTATACCAAGCAAAGGAAAAGTATGAGGACAACGAAAAACTGCGAGTGACTACAGGGAAACGACAGGGAGGAAGAAGAATAACATTTGAATTGGTCGCCCAACTGCATCACCTCCCCTAGCAGATATTGTTCTCGGGTGGCGGCCTTCTCCGCCTTCGACTTCCATACGTCCGTATTTCCGCGGAGTACGGGAAATTCACGCTCCAAATTCTTCACGCGGTCACGGAGTCGCGAGAGCAGAGATAGCTCATCCACCCTTGAGCGCCGCGGTGCCAAAGTGTCATCAAGGGGTGGCAAATCCTGAGGTTCCCTCAACGGATCACTCGATGTGCCCTATCACAAGTCAAGCAAGAGGCAATAAGAAGACTAAAGCGATGCACAGACAAAAGATTTGAGTGCATTCAAAGATTAACAAAGTATCAGCAGGTACACTCGCCAAAAGGCATGTTCTCGACAAAAGACATAGCTATTTAACTATTACAAGATATGACTACTGAGGAGAAATTGGCTTCTTCGACTTCGACTTTGGTTTTGGGGGCCTCATTGCGTCTGTGGCAGTGTCAAATGCCACAGACTTCACGCCAGCCCCTGACGTCGCGGCCTTCGCTGCTTTCTTGGCTCGCTGAAGCTCCTCAGAGTACTTCGCAACCGTGTTGATCACCTGTGGGCCGTACTTGCCACAAGCAGTCGTTGATAGGCATCGCCTTGCAGACCGCCGCAAGATCAACTTCGACTCCGTGTTCTTGAAGCTTGAAGGAATGCCTCTGGAAAAGGACTCCACCAGCTCATCCGTATACTCGATCAACTCAGCTTTGGGCGCCAGCTCTTCTCGGAGGCGACTAAGCACGCCCTTGGCCTTGGTGAGCATCCCCTGCACGGCAGTGCTGCGGTCTTCGACTGCCGAGATGGCACCCTCCAACGCATCGTCACGGCGGAGTGCCTGCGCGTCAAAACTCAGACCGCTGGCATCTACACAAGAATCAAGCATTGGCACACAGTAAGCACAAAATAGCAAAGTCCACAAAAGATGCAACGGGTGAAATTGAAGACCAGGAAATACCTGAGAGAGCCTTGGCAATCGAGAAAAGCTATTCCTCGAACAGCTTCTCCCTATCTGCGATAGAGGCACGCAGATCCTCTTCGCGTTTCCGCGATTCGTCTAGCGTCGTGATTGCCTCATCATGGCTCTTCACCGCTGCAACAAGCGTTTTCTCCAGGGAAGCAGTGCTACGAAGGAGGGCATTATGCTCAGCTATGACGCAAACGAAGATAAACCGTTAGTCGAATACATCAAACGGGTGCAGAGGAAAAATAAGGAACACTCACTTTCCACCGCACGATGACGATTGTCCAGCATTGCGTGCTGACAACCCATCGCAAGCACCTGCTCCGCAAGGCGAGAGGCTTCCTTCACAACGAGCTATGGCAGAAGACATCGTAAAGGATCAACAGATGGCATAGATGAAAATTCGACTGCCAAATTAGAATAAGAGATACTACACTTACATGATCCTCCAAAGACTCCGAAGTCAATGGATTCGCAGACGTCCGGATAACCATCTGGTGCTCCACATTGTGTGGAGAACTTGACGAATTATGCCCGGAGTGGGCCGCCAATGGAGGAGAAGGAGTGCGCTCAACCACTTTCTTGGCCTTGGAGGTCGCGACTCCAGATTCCTTCAAAAATTGGATGTCACCAAAAGACGACGACGCCGGCTGACTGCAGAACAAAACCAACATCAAGAGAATGTAACTCCAAAGAAGAACTAAAAGGAAGACTCGTATACTTACCAATCAAACTTGTCAAACTAGAAGGTTTGATCCCCCGACTCGGACGACAACTCCTTCGGCAGCCGCATCTTCTTGCGAGAAGATGGCACCACGGCACTCAGAGGAACGGCACGCAGAGGAACGGCAGGTATCGGTGACTCTGCACCAACACCTGCACCTTCCAGAGTCGAAGGGGACGACGCATCCGAATCCTCGCTGCGCGAAGGCTTGCGAGTGTCCGGACCACTCGACTCGGGGGCTTCCTCCTCCACATCAGATGGGACGGTCGACTCCGACTCGTCCTCTTCCAAGGCTTCACGAGGGATAACCCCCTCGGGAAGAGGGGGCATACAGGGTGAAACCGCCCAATCCTGCGTACAGAAAACAATTTAGCACAAAGTCATAAAACAACAAAGAAGCAGTCGACAAAGAAAAAGCTACTACGTAGCACAATTGTACCTCAAGAGGAGGGTTAGCGGCATCGAACGGAGGAACGTCTGGTTCACCGGGGAGCACATCCTTGGCGGTGTACTTGGTGACCAGTCGCACCCTCTTATCTACCTCACTCGCGGAAATGCCATCGGTAGATACGCGAGTGACATCGTCCGCGCCAACCCACTGGAACATAGGGTGGACTCTGCCTGCAGATGCTGGACGTGACAGTGCAACCATGTGCGAATGAGGGCACAGCCTCCCTCCTCTTTACCCATGTGACTCTCGAGGTCGTAGACGCACTCGTACAGCACATATGTCTCCGCGCGGACTCGCCGGGCATCACTATGTTCTTCTAGGAGTGCATCCTCTTGCATGGCGTTGCGGGATCGAAGGGTGTGAGTCCGAAGTGGTCTCCATCGGCCTTCTGGTCGCGGATGTAGAACCACCTGTCCCTCCACCCTTGGTCGGACATCATGAGCTTGATGTTGAAGTATGTGGCGGAGGAGTCAACGTGGATACCACGGCCGCCTACATCATAGACTACGGAGTCAGACGCCGATTGGCGCTTCAACTTGAAGAGGCGCTTGAAGAGACCGAAGTGCGGCTCGATTCTGAGCCAGCACTCGCAAAGAGTAATGTAGCAAGCTACATGAAGGATGGAGTTTGGGGACAGCTGATGGAGCTAGAGCCCGTACAAACAGAGAAGGCCCCTGAAGAAAGGATGCAGGGGCAACAAAAGAGCGCGGATGATGAACGCTAGGAACATCACCCGAAAGCCAATAGGAGGAGAGGGGATTACCTCGCTGCCAAGGACGCGCGCGTTAGTGACTGCAGAAGACAAAACTCCGTCTTGGCGAAGAAGAAGAAGCTCTGAAGACTTGATCACGGATGCGCACCACGCACCATTGGTGACGTGAGTGCCCGTGCCCTTCTTTTTCCCGGCGGCGGCGGTGCTGGTGCCCACGGCGATGGAGCCACCCTTCTTCTTCGTAGCAACCGTCGTGGTGGCGGAATCGGCCGCGGCACCTCCCTTCTTCTTCCCCATTCTGCGGCGGCGGTGTGACCGGAGGAAGTAGCTGGCAAATACGCGGAGCTGGTCCAGCGCCGCGAAAGAGAGCAACACAAAGGAGCAGAGGAGCAGCAGCAGCGATGGAGGCAAAGGAAGAGAAAAGAAGCAGATGTGAAAATTACCGTCGCTGCATCGCTACTTACCCCCCCTGGAAGATGCAATATAACGGCCAAGAAAAACCCTACCAGACGCGTGGCGTTCATCGTGCTCGACACGTGGAGGACCTGAAGCGTGAACCGTCCCCCACTACCCCCATTATGCGCGGAAATCGAGGAGGCACAGTTAAAACAAAGATTACGCATGCCCAGTCAAGTCATAGTCAGAAAATGGGACCCACCGCTCGTCACGTCCCGTCAAACCCGCTCACACGGGAAACTGAGGTCATCGCATCGTCAACACTGACATCATCCAAAATTACGCAGCAGAAGACTTCGACTACTTTAGTCATTGCTCGAGTCTTTGACTCCACTAAGCACGCGGGGGCTACTCCCATAGGGAGCGCTGGTCGTGCACCCTACGATTTTTTCTTTTTCTTTTTTACAGGAACATGGAAAATCAAAGCAAACCCAACCACTCGAACCACAATTTGACTATGGACATGGGTTACTACCATAGGGAGCACCGGAAGCAAACTCGACTGAAACAAGCAACAAAAGACGACAGCAGTCGCAAAAGTTATTTATTCCCTGCCTGAGTTTTCGACTCAAGCAGGCACTCGGGGGCTACTCCCATAGGGAGCGCTGGTCGTGCACCCTATGATTATCCGTACATCGTACTGCATATTTACAACATCCACACTCGAAATTTATGGCGACACCGCCTCATATTTTCCCTACAACGAGACTGCGTCTCCTGGGTTACCCGAATCATCTCCGCGATGACAAAAATTTGGATGCCGCGCTTACAGCATGAAGATAAGACCTGAATAAGGCCTGGCAACACATTTTCTGCACACTACCAGAAATATATCTGTGCCTACAGGTACAATGAACATGCCTTGACGGACGCGTCGAGTGCTCATACCCATATACTGGAATTCGACTTCTGTAAGACCTCGGCGGCTTGAGTCGAATTACACCAGCACTTTTCCGGATTCGAGTCCGGGGCCTCGAGTTCGAGTAGATTGCGTTGTTTTACCCTAAGGTAGTTAACTAATACCGATACATCGGTTACATCAGGCACGCACATCAACAATCCCTATGACATAAACAGAGAAGTCGAAAAAACATACTCAGTCATGCACTCGAAAGGCTTCATAAAGTCCCTAGTCGAATCTGCGATTCCACTGGACACTCTAGGGCTACTGACATGGGTATACCCTACAGGTACTCGAGCTTGGTATATACGGCCTGAATACAGCGAAAGCCCACGGTGTCGCCAAAGCCCAAGTGGAGGATTTGAGTAACCTACGAACTCTCGATTGCTTGAAGAACAAGAAGAAGCTAAAGATAGAAAGTTCAAAGGGGAAAACCGTAACTTGTAACCGACTCGACCTGCTACTCGAGACCTAGCCTATCTATATAAAGGCTAGGAGGGGGCGGTGAGGAGGACACACGCAACCCTAGTTTCCACAACCCTCGCTAGATTGCATTTGCGCACCATTGTAATCTTCGATTCCTTCGATAATTCCACGAGCAGACAAGCTAGAGTAGGGACCTATGCGAGGCCTGAACCTAGGTAAATCTTCGAGTCCCCTGTGTGCTTGTTTGCTAGCTGATAGATGTCTCTAGCGCTCCCTCCTTCTCCAAAACCCAAGTCCATAACAATGGGCATTGATGAGTTAAACCCTCGTCAATTGGTACCGAAGAGATTTCCAATATCAAAAGAAGTGTGCTTTTCCCAATCATGATCACTACTATAGTTAACAGGCATAAGAACATCATCGAGTCCAGACTCATCAAAAACTATAATATGATCAACATGCTTAGGGGAAATACCATTTCCTCTCTCCTTTTACTCCTCCTTTTCTTCTTTTTCTTCTTCTCCTTTGTAGGGAGAGGCTTCAAAGGAAGCTTCTCCATATACCCTGGTTTATTGTTAAAGACAATAGAAGAAACTTTGGAGGATTCCTCCTTTTCATTAATAAGATCATAACACATATTAGTCCTGTCATATCTTGGTAAAACATCATCTTTTATAATATTTTGTATGTAAGTATTTGTGTGGCAATTATCAACACAATAAAGATGACAGCCATGCAGGACACTATTCATATCAAAAGCACCCATATCTACCAAAGAAGTTTTTATTGATAACTCTTCGCACCCCAAAAATAATGTAAGTTCATCATGCTGATTAGGAGTGATCATGTCATCACAATACAAACTTGTAGTACTCATTGGCTTAGAAGGGCTATTATTATGGCCTGAGCATTGAAAATTGAAATGACCCACTTCAAAGCAAAATTCACAAATAAAAGGATAGATTGCACAAACGTTTTTACCAAGATCATTTAGAGCCCTATACCACGTTCTAGTTTTTTCATTCCTGTGGGTGATACAATATTCTTCTTCAATTTCATTATTCGCACAAGGTATATGTATTCCACAAAAATTAACATGCTTATAAGAAATAGTATTTTCAGAGGTTTGAGCATGTTTATTGCTATCATTAATAACAATTTCATTTTCCATGCAAGTATCTTTAAAAGGCTCATGATCCATGTCCCATTTTTCTTTAGGAGCATTAATATGAGAAGCAAAGGTTCTAAAACAATAAATAAGTATTTGAGGATCAAGACCATATTTAGCACTAAGATCTTGAAAATTAGTAGTTTCAGCGAAAGACTTAATCCAATCATACTCATAGTTTATACCTAGTTCTTTACCTTTGTTGTTATCCCAATCTTCAGTATTGCTTTGAATTGTTTCAAGAAGATCCCACTTAGCTTTGACCTCCTTACTTGTGAAGGATCCTTCTAAACAAGTATCTAGATAGTCCTTGTAATGTCCTGAAAGCCTTGCATAGAAATTATTAATAACAATATTACTAGGGAACTCATGAATGGGACATTTGAGCATTAGTGACTTCAATCTTCCCCATGCTTGGGCAATACTTTCTCCATCATGTGGATGAAAATTATAAATGTAATTCCTATCTTTATGAATTTCATGAGGAGGATAAAATTTAGATTAAAAGAGAGATTCAAGTTCCTTCCACTCCAAATGATGAGGATCATCTAGTAGCTCATACCACTCCCTTGCTTTGCCTTTAAGTGAAAAAGGGAATAGCTTCCTCTTAACTTGGTTCATTGAAATACCTGCACACTTGAACAACTCGCATAATTCATGTATAAAGAGTAAATGATCACCGGGATGGACAGTTCCATCTCCAAAATAACAATTATTCATAACACATTCAACAATTTTTATAGGTATTTTAGAAGGGATGCTTTCAGTATGTGGATTTAAAATATCACAAGTATCATTAGAATTACCACATATGGGAGATAAAGTATCATCAGAGCAAATTTTCTCCTTTAAAGCTGGGGAACTAAAAAGATCATTTGCATAAAAACTAACTTCCCCAAGCTTAGACATTTCCATAGAATTAGTAACAAAGGTGTTCAAAAGATTCATACTAATAATATTGCTATTAGCATGAAAGAAAATTCCATGGGTTTTTTAATTTTGTTTTCATACCATTCATGTTCTACCTTAGGAAAAATACTAAAAAACTCTCTAATTTTGTTGTTGTTTTCCATTAAGCCTAACTAGTGAAAATAAAAACAAGAAACAAAAAGATAAAATTGCAGAATCTAAAGGAAATAACTTTGAGCACTCACACCGGAGGATGTGAGTACCTTTTACCTTACCTCCCCGGCAACATCGCCAAAAAATAGCTTGATGTCTACGCACCTCTATTGTTGTTGATAGTTGTTGGGCCTCCAAGTGTAGAGGTTTGTAGAACAGCAGCAAGTTTCCCTTAAGTGGACTACCCAAGGTTTATCGAACTCAGGGAGGAAGTGGTCAAAGGTATCCCTCTCAAGCAACCCTACAATCAAGATACAAGAAGTCTCTTGTGTCCCCCAACACACCCAATAGACTTGTCAGGTGTATAGGTGCACTATTTCGGCAAAGAGATAGTGAAATACAAGTGATATAGATAATTATAAGTTGTAATGGTGCCAGAAAAGAGCTTGATGGCGTGGAAGAGACTAAAGGCAAACTGAAATAAAGATGGAAGCAAGCAAACATGTAACAGATCTAGTTGCAAACGGTGTTTCAATGCTTACAAACAAGGCCTAGGGATCATACTTTCACTAGTGAACACTCTCATATAAATGTCTTCTCTTTATGATACTACTCTGAACTAATCTCCAGTTGGACACTCTAATCCACTGTAGGGCTATAATAGCACACCTCAAAGTTCGCTTTCCCCATCTAGGTAACCCCACAGTGTCAACTTGAGAGCTAGATGGTTCCAACAAACACCAAAATTTCATAGAGACATCCAACTCCAAATATAACTCATAACAAGTATTTGTAATCTCTATCCTAAGTGCCACCATGGTGTGCACACTATCAACTTCACACACATGGGGAGAGCAGAGATCTATTAAAGCACTTGAGTTGCAAGCTAGATCTACTTGATTACAAAGCTCATGATCACAATATGATCAGATGAACACATAGCTACCGGTAGAACCCTTAGCCTCGAGGAAGAACTACTTCCTCCTTGTCATGGGAATTAGCAACGACGATGGAGATGGTGGTGGAGATCGATGGAGATGGCTCCGGGGGCACTTCCTTGTCCCGGTAGGGTGCCAGAATAGAGACTTTTGTACCCCGAATCTCCTCTTCGGTGGCGGCGGCGATGTGGAACTTTTCGTGGCTAGAGGCTCGATGATTTAGGGTTTTCTCATCGGAAGGCTTCTTATAGGAGAAGGGGCGATGTCAGAGGGTGGACCAGGGGCCCACACCACCTGGTGGCGTGGCCAGGGGGACCCGCTCCACTACATGGTGTTGCCAGCCCCTGGCCCCTCTCCGTCTCGTCTTTTGGCTCCGTGAGTCTTCCGGTAAAATATCGACTTTGGCTTTTGTCCGGTCCAATTCCGAGAATATTCATTTTTGGCTTTTCTGGAACCAAAAACAGAAGAAAACAGGCAACTAGCACTGTGGCATCTTGTTAATAGGTTAGTTCCAGAAAATGCATAAAAGTATCTCAAAATGTAGACAAAACATAAGAAAGTAGATACTAAACAAGCATGGAACATCAAAAATCATAGATACGTTTATGACGTATCAACATGCAATGTCTCTAGTGGATAAGTATGGTTTAGGAAAAGAACACACATGCAATGTCACCAGTGGATCCATGTGGTTTAGAAGAAGAAAACATATGCAAATGTCACCAGTGGATCAACGTGCTTTAGGAAAAGAACACACATGCAATGACTCTAGTGGATCAATGTCGTTTAGGAAAAGATAACACATGCAATGTCACCAGTGGATCCATATGGTTTAGGAAAAGAACACACATGAAATGAATCTAGTGGATCTATGTGGTTTAGGAAAAGAACACACATGCAATGACTCTAGTGGATCAATATGTTTTAGGAAAAGAACACACATGCAATGTCACTGGTGGATCCATGTGGTTTAGGAAAAGAACACACATGCAATGACTCTAGTGGATAAATGTGAAAGAACACACATGCAATGACTCAAGTGGATCCATGTGGTTTAGTAAAAGAAACCACATGTAATGACTGTAGTGCATCAATGCGGTTTAGGAAAAGAACACACATGCAATGTCTCTAGTGGATCAGTATGGTTTCGGAAAAGAACACACATGCAATGACTAGTGGATCAATGTGGTTTAGGAAAATAACACACAGGAAAATGTCACTAGTGGAATGTGGTTTAGGAAAACAACACACATGCAATGACTCTAGTGGATCCATGTGTTTTATGAAAAGAACACACATGTAATGACTCTAGTGGATCTATGTGGTTTAGGAAAAGAACACACATGCAATGTCACTAGTGGATCCATGTGGTTTAGGAAAAGAACACACATGCAATGTCACAAGTGGATTAATGTGGTTTAAAAAGAACACACATGGAAATGTCACAAGTGGATCAATTTGGTTTAGTAATAGAAAACACATGCAAATGTCACTAGTGGGTTAATGTGGTTTAGGAAAACAACACACATGTAATGACTCTGGTGGATCCATGTGGTTTAGGAAATGAACACCATGAAATGACTCTAGTTGATCCATATGGTTTAGGAAAAAAACACACATGCAATGTATGTAGTGGATCCATGTGGTTTAGGAAAAGAACACACATGCCATGTCACCAGTGGATCAATGTGGTTTAGGAAAAGAACACATGCAAATGTCACAAGCGGATCAATGTGGTTTCGGAAAAGAACATACATGCAATGACTCTTGTGGATCCATGTGGTTTATGAAAAGAACACACATGTAATGACTCTAGTGGATCTATGTGGTTTAGGAAAAGAACACACATGCAATGTCACTAGTGGATCCATGTGGTTTAGGAATAGAACACACATGCAAGGTCACAAGTGGATTAATGTGGTTTAGGAAACGAACAGACATGCAAATGTCACAAGTGGATCAATGTGGTTTAGGAAAAGAACACACATGCAAATGTCACTGGTGGATCAATGTGGTTTGGGAAAACTACACACATGTAATGACTCTGGTGGATCCATGTGGTTTAGGAAAAGAACACCCATGCAATGAATCTAGTGGATCCATATGGTTTAGGAAAACAACACACATGCAATGTATGTAGTGGATCCATGTGGTTTAGAAAAAGAACACACATGCAATGTCACTAGTAGATCAATGTGGTTTAGGAAAAGACCACATGGAAATGTCACAAGAGAATCAATGTGGTTTAGGAAAAGCACATACATGCAATGACTCTAGTGGATCAATGTGGTTTAGGAAAATAATACACATGCAATGTCTCAAGTGGATCAGTATGGTTTAGGAAATGAAAACACATGCAATGTCACCAGTGGATCCATAGGGTTTAGAAAAAGAACACACATGAAAATGTCACGAGTGGATCAATGTGGTTTAGGAAAAGAACACATGCAAATGTCACAAGCGGATCAATGTGGGTTTGGAAAAGAACATACATGCAATGACTCCAGTGGATCCATGTGGGTTAGGAAAATAATACACATGCAATGACTCTAGTGGATCCATGTGGTTTAGGAAAAGAACACACATGCAATGTCTCTAGTGGATCCATGTGGTTTAGGAATAGAACACACATGCAATGACTCTAGTTGATCAAGGTTTTTTAGTAAACCAACACACATGCAATGACTCTAGTGGATTAATGTGTTTTAGGGAAAGCACACATATGCAATGTCATTGGTGGATCCGTCTGGTTTAGGAAAAGAACACACATGCAATGACTCTAGTGGATCAATGTGGTTTAGGAAAATAACACACATGCAGTGACTCCAGTGGATCTATGTGGTTTAGGAAAAGAACATACATGCAATGTCTCTAGAGGATCTATGTGGTTTAGGAAAAAACACACATGCAATGTCTCCAGTGGATCAGTATGGTTTAGGAAAAGAACACACGTGCAATGTCACCAGTGGATCCATGTGGTTTAGAAAAAGAACACACATGCAAATGTCACCAGTGGATCAACGTGCTTTAGGGAAAGAACAGACATGCAAATGTCATAAGTGGATCAATGTGGTTTAGGAATAGAACACACATGCAAATGTGACTAGTGGATCAATGTGGATTAGGAAAACAACACACATGCAATGACTCTAGTGGATCAAAGTGTTTTAGGAAACGAACACACATGCAATGTCACTGGTGGATCCATGTGGTTTAGGAATAGAACACACATGCAATGACTCTAGTGGATCAATGAGGTTTAGGAAAAGAACACACATGCAATGACTCTAGTGCATCCATGTGGTTTAGGAAAATAACACACATGCAGTGACTCTAGTGGATCTATGTGGTTTAGGAAAAGAACATACATGCAATGTCTCTAGAGGATCTATGTGGTTTAGGAAAAAACACACATGCAATGTCTCAAGTGGATCAATATGGTTTAGGAAATGAACACACATGCAATGTCACCAGTGGATCCATGTGGTTTAGAAAAAGAACATAATTGACAATGTCACCAGTGGATCAACGTGCTTTAGGGAAAGAACAGACATGCAAATGTCATAAGTGGATCAATGTGGTTTAGGAATAGAACACACATGCAAATGTGACTAGTGGATCAATGTGGTTTAGGAAAACAACACACATGCAATGACTCTAGTGGATCAAAGTGTTTTAGGAAACGAACACACATGCAATGTCACTGGTGGATCCATGTGGTTTAGGAATAGAACACACATGCAATGACTCTAGTGGATCAATGAGGTTTAGGAAAAGAACACACATGCAATTACTCTAGTGGATCCATGTGGTTTAGGAAAATAACACACATGCAGTGACTCTAGTGGATCTATGTGGTTTAGGAAAAGAACATACATGCAATGTCTCTAGACGATCTATGTGGTTTAGGAAAAGAACACACATGCAATGACTCTAGTCGATCTATTTGGTTTAGGAAAACAACACACATGCAATGTCACTAGTGGATCCATGTGGTTTAGGAAAACAACACACATGCAATGTCACAAGCGGATCAATGTGGTCTAGGGAAAGAACAGACATGCAAATGTCACAAGTGGATCAATGTGGTTTAGGAATAGAACACACATGCAAATGTAACTAGTGGATCAATGTGGTTTAGGAAAACAACACACATGCAATGACTCTAGTGGATCAAAGTATTTTAGGAAACGAACACACATGCAATGTCACGAGTGGATCCATGTGGTTTAGGAATAGAACACACATGCAATGACTCTAGTGGATCAATGAGGTTTAGGAAAAGAACACACATGCAATGACTCTAGTGGATCAATGTGTTTTAGGAAAAGAACACACATGCAATGTCACTGGTGGATCCATGTGGTTTAGGAAAATAACACACATGCAATGACTCTAGTGGATCAATGAGGTTTAGGAAAAGAACACACATGCAATGACTCTAGTGCATCCATGTGGTTTAGGAAAATAACACACATGCAGTGACTCTAGTGGATCTATGTGGTTTAGGAAAAGAACATACATGCAATGTCTCTAGAGGATCTATGTGGTTTAGGAAAAAACACACATGCAATGTCTCCAGTGGATCAATATGGTTTAGGAAATGAACACACATGCAATGTCACCAGTGGATCCATGTGGTTTAGAAAAAGAACATAATTGACAATGTCACCAGTGGATCAACGTGCTTTAGGGAAAGAACAGACATGCAAATGTCATAAGTGGATCAATGTGGTTTAGGAATAGAACACACATGCAAATGTGACTAGTGGATCAATGTGGTTTAGGAAAACAACACACATGCAATGACTCTAGTGGATCAAAGTGTTTTAGGAAACGAACACACATGCAATGTCACTGGTGGATCCATGTGGTTTAGGAATAGAACACACATGCAATGACTCTAGTGGATCAATGGGGTTTAGGAAAAGAACACACATGCAATTACTCTAGTGGATCCATGTGGTTTAGGAAAATAACACACATGCAGTGAATCTAGTGGATATATGTGGTTTAGGAAAAGAACATACATGCAATGTCTCTAGTGGATATACTTACCAATCAAACTTGTCAAACTAGAAGGTTTGATCCCCCGACTCGGACGACGACTCCTTCGGCAGCCGCATCTTCTTGCGAGAAGATGGCACCACGGCACTCAGAGGAACGGCACGCAGAGGAACGGCAGGTATCGGTGACTCTGCACCAACACCTGCACCTTCCAGAGTCGAAGGGGACGACGCATCCGAATCCTCGCTGCGCGAAGGCTTGCGAGTGTCCGGACCACTCGACTCGGGGGCTTCCTCCTCCACATCAGATGGGACGGTCGACTCCGACTCGTCCTCTTCCAAGGCTTCACGAGGGATAACCCCCTCGGGAAGAGGGGGCATACAGGGTGAAACCGCCCAATCCTGCGTACAGAAAACAATTTAGCACAAAGTCATAAAACAACAAAGAAGCAGTCGACAAAGAAAAAGCTACTACGTAGCACAATTGTACCTCAAGAGGAGGGTTAGCGGCATCGAACGGAGGAACGTCTGGTTCACCGGGGAGCACATCCTTGGCGGTGTACTTGGTGACCAGTCGCACCCTCTTATCTACCTCACTCGCGGAAATGCCATCGGTAGATACGCGAGTGACATCGTCCGCGCCAACCCACTGGAACATAGGGTGGACTCTGCCTGCAGATGCTGGACGTGACAGTGCAACCATGTGCGAATGAGGGCACAGCCTCCCTCCTCTTTACCCATGTGACTCTCGAGGTCGTAGACGCACTCGTACAGCACATATGTCTCCGCGCGGACTCGCCGGGCATCACTATGTTCTTCTAGGAGTGCATCCTCTTGCATGGCGTTGCGGGATCGAAGGGTGTGAGTCCGAAGTGGTCTCCATCGGCCTTCTGGTCGCGGATGTAGAACCACCTGTCCCTCCACCCTTGGTCGGACATCATGAGCTTGATGTTGAAGTATGTGGCGGAGGAGTCAACGTGGATACCACGGCCGCCTACATCATAGACTACGGAGTCAGACGCCGATTGGCGCTTCAACTTGAAGAGGCGCTTGAAGAGACCGAAGTGCGGCTCGATTCCGAGCCAGCACTCGCAAAGAGTAATGTAGCAAGCTACATGAAGGATGGAGTTTGGGGACAGCTGATGGAGCTAGAGCCCGTACAAACAGAGAAGGCCCCTGAAGAAAGGATGCAGGGGCAACAAAAGAGCGCGGATGATGAACGCTAGGAACATCACCCGAAAGCCAATAGGAGGAGAGGGGATTACCTCGCTGCCAAGGACGCGCGCGTTAGTGACTGCAGAAGACAAAACTCCGTCTTGGCGAAGAAGAAGAAGCTCTGAAGACTTGATCACGGATGCGCACCACGCACCATTGGTGACGTGAGTGCCCGTGCCCTTCTTTTTCCCGGCGGCGGCGGTGCTGGTGCCCACGGCGATGGAGCCACCCTTCTTCTTCGTAGCAACCGTCGTGGTGGCGGAATCGGCCACGGCACCTCCCTTCTTCTTCCCCATTCTGCGGCGGCGGTGTGACCGGAGGAAGTAGCTGGCAAATACGCGGAGCTGGTCCAGCGCCGCGAAAGAGAGCAACACAAAGGAGCAGAGGAGCAGCAGCAGCGATGGAGGCAAAGGAAGAGAAAAGAAGCAGATGTGAAAATTACCGTCGCTGCATCGCTACTTACCCCCCCTGGAAGATGCAATATAACGGCCAAGAAAAACCCTACCAGACGCGTGGCGTTCATCGTGCTCGACACGTGGAGGACCTGAAGCGTGAACCGTCCCCCACTACCCCCATTATGCGCGAAAATCGAGGAGGCACAGTTAAAACAAAGATTACGCATGCCCAGTCAAGTCATAGTCAGAAAATGGGACCCACCGCTCGTCACGTCCCGTCAAACCCGCTCACACGGGAAACTGAGGTCATCGCATCGTCAACACTGACATCATCCAAAATTACGCAGCAGAAGACTTCGACTACTTTAGTCATTGCTCGAGTCTTTGACTCCACTAAGCACGCGGGGGCTACTCCCATAGGGAGCGCTGGTCGTGCACCCTACGATTTTTTCTTTTTCTTTTTTACAGGAACATGGAAAATCAAAGCAAACCCAACCACTCGAACCACAATTTGACTATGGACATGGGTTACTACCATAGGGAGCACCGGAAGCAAACTCGACTGAAACAAGCAACAAAAGACGACAGCAGTCGCAAAAGTTATTTATTCCCTGCCTGAGTTTTCGACTCAAGCAGGCACTCGGGGGCTACTCCCATAGGGAGCGCTGGTCGTGCACCCTATGATTATCCGTACATCGTACTGCATATTTACAACATCCACACTCGAAATTTATGGCGACACCGCCTCATATTTTCCCTACAACGAGACTGCGTCTCCTGGGTTACCCGAATCATCTCCGCGATGACAAAAATTTGGATGCCGCGCTTACAGCATGAAGATAAGACCTGAATAAGGCCTGGCAACACATTTTCTGCACACTACCAGAAATATATCTGTGCCTACAGGTACAATGAACATGCCTTGACGGACGCGTCGAGTGCTCATACCCATATACTGGAATTCGACTTCTGTAAGACCTCGGCGGCTTGAGTCGAATTACACCAGCACTTTTCCGGATTCGAGTCCGGGGCCTCGAGTTCGAGTAGATTGCGTTGTTTTACCCTAAGGTAGTTAACTAATACCGATACATCGGTTACATCAGGCACGCACATCAACAATCCCTATGACATAAACAGAGAAGTCGAAAAAACATACTCAGTCATGCACTCGAAAGGCTTCATAAAGTCCCTAGTCGAATCTGCGATTCCACTGGACACTCTAGGGCTACTGACATGGGTATACCCTACAGGTACTCGAGCTTGGTATATACGGCCTGAATACAGCGAAAGCCCACGGTGTCGCCAAAGCCCAAGTGGAGGATTTGAGTAACCTACGAACTCTCGATTGCTTGAAGAACAAGAAGAAGCTAAAGATAGAAAGTTCAAAGGGGAAAACCGTAACTTGTAACCGACTCGACCTGCTACTCGAGACCTAGCCTATCTATATAAAGGCTAGGAGGGGGCGGTGAGGAGGACACACGCAACCCTAGTTTCCACAACCCTCGCTAGATTGCATTTGCGCACCATTGTAATCTTCGATTCCTTCGATAATTCCACGAGCAGACAAGCTAGAGTAGGGACCTATGCGAGGCCTGAACCTAGGTAAATCTTCGAGTCCCCTGTGTGCTTGTTTGCTAGCTGATAGATGTCTCTAGCGCTCCCTCCTTCTCCAAAACCCAAGTCCATAACAATGGGCATTGATGAGTTAAACCCTCGTCAATTGGTACCGAAGAGATTTCCAATATCAAAAGAAGTGTGCTTTTCCCAATCATGATCACTACTATAGTTAACAGGCATAAGAACATCATCGAGTCCAGACTCATCAAAAACTATAATATGATCAACATGCTTAGGGGAAATACCATTTCCTCTCTCCTTTTACTCCTCCTTTTCTTCTTTTTCTTCTTCTCCTTTGTAGGGAGAGGCTTCAAAGGAAGCTTCTCCATATACCCTGGTTTATTGTTAAAGACAATAGAAGAAACTTTGGAGGATTCCTCCTTTTCATTAATAAGATCATAACACATATTAGTCCTGTCATATCTTGGTAAAACATCATCTTTTATAATATTTTGTATGTAAGTATTTGTGTGGCAATTATCAACACAATAAAGATGACAGCCATGCAGGACACTATTCATATCAAAAGCACCCATATCTACCAAAGAAGTTTTTATTGATAACTCTTCGCACCCCAAAAATAATGTAAGTTCATCATGCTGATTAGGAGTGATCATGTCATCACAATACAAACTTGTAGTACTCATTGGCTTAGAAGGGCTATTATTATGGCCTGAGCATTGAAAATTGAAATGACCCACTTCAAAGCAAAATTCACAAATAAAAGGATAGATTGCACAAACGTTTTTACCAAGATCATTTAGAGCCCTATACCACGTTCTAGTTTTTTCATTCCTGTGGGTGATACAATATTCTTCTTCAATTTCATTATTCGCACAAGGTATATGTATTCCACAAAAATTAACATGCTTATAAGAAATAGTATTTTCAGAGGTTTGAGCATGTTTATTGCTATCATTAATAACAATTTCATTTTCCATGCAAGTATCTTTAAAAGGCTCATGATCCATGTCCCATTTTTCTTTAGGAGCATTAATATGAGAAGCAAAGGTTCTAAAACAATAAATAAGTATTTGAGGATCAAGACCATATTTAGCACTAAGATCTTGAAAATTAGTAGTTTCAGCGAAAGACTTAATCCAATCATACTCATAGTTTATACCTGGTTCTTTACCTTTGTTGTTATCCCAATCTTCAGTATTGCTTTGAATTGTTTCAAGAAGATCCCACTTAGCTTTGACCTCCTTACTTGTGAAGGATCCTTCTAAACAAGTATCTAGATAGTCCTTGTAATGTCCTGAAAGCCTTGCATAGAAATTATTAATAACAATATTACTAGGGAACTCATGAATGGGACATTTGAGCATTAGTGACTTCAATCTTCCCCATGCTTGGGCAATACTTTCTCCATCATGTGGATGAAAATTATAAATGTAATTCCTATCTTTATGAATTTCATGAGGAGGATAAAATTTAGATTAAAAGAGAGATTCAAGTTCCTTCCACTCCAAATGATGAGGATCATCTAGTAGCTCATACCACTCCCTTGCTTTGCCTTTAAGTGAAAAAGGGAATAGCTTCCTCTTAACTTGGTTCATTGAAATACCTGCACACTTGAACAACTCGCATAATTCATGTATAAAGAGTAAATGATCACCGGGATGGACAGTTCCATCTCCAAAATAACAATTATTCATAACACATTCAACAATTTTTATAGGTATTTTAGAAGGGATGCTTTCAGTATGTGGATTTAAAATATCACAAGTATCATTAGAATTACCACATATGGGAGATAAAGTATCATCAGAGCAAATTTTCTCCTTTAAAAGCTGGGGAACTAAAAGATCATTTGCATAAAAAACTAACTTCCCCAAGCTTAGACATTTCCATAGAATTAGTAACAAAGGTGTTCAAAAGATTCATACTAATAATATTGCTATTAGCATGAAAGAAAATTCCATGGGTTTTTTAATTTTGTTTTCATACCATTCATGTTCTACCTTAGGAAAAATACTAAAAAACTCTCTAATTTTGTTGTTGTTTTCCATTAAGCCTAACTAGTGAAAATAAAAACAAGAAACAAAAAGATAAAATTGCAGAATCTAAAGGAAATAACTTTGAGCACTCACACCGGAGGATGTGAGTACCTTTTACCTTACCTCCCCGGCAACATCGCCAAAAAATAGCTTGATGTCTACGCACCTCTATTGTTGTTGATAGTTGTTGGGCCTCCAAGTGTAGAGGTTTGTAGAACAGCAGCAAGTTTCCCTTAAGTGGACTACCCAAGGTTTATCGAACTCAGGGAGGAAGTGGTCAAAGGTATCCCTCTCAAGCAACCCTACAATCAAGATACAAGAAGTCTCTTGTGTCCCCCAACACACCCAATAGACTTGTCAGGTGTATAGGTGCACTATTTCGGCAAAGAGATAGTGAAATACAAGTGATATAGATAATTATAAGTTGTAATGGTGCCAGAAAAGAGCTTGATGGCGTGGAAGAGACTAAAGGCAAACTGAAATAAAGATGGAAGCAAGCAAACATGTAACAGATCTAGTTGCAAACGGTGTTTCAATGCTTACAAACAAGGCCTAGGGATCATACTTTCACTAGTGAACACTCTCATATAAATGTCTTCTCTTTATGATACTACTCTGAACTAATCTCCAGTTGGACACTCTAATCCACTGTAGGGCTATAATAGCACACCTCAAAGTTCGCTTTCCCCATCTAGGTAACCCCACAGTGTCAACTTGAGAGCTAGATGGTTCCAACAAACACCAAAATTTCATAGAGACATCCAACTCCAAATATAACTCATAACAAGTATTTGTAATCTCTATCCTAAGTGCCACCATGGTGTGCACACTATCAACTTCACACACATGGGGAGAGCAGAGATCTATTAAAGCACTTGAGTTGCAAGCTAGATCTACTTGATTACAAAGCTCATGATCACAATATGATCAGATGAACACATAGCTACCGGTAGAACCCTTAGCCTCGAGGAAGAACTACTTCCTCCTTGTCATGGGAATTAGCAACGACGATGGAGATGGTGGTGGAGATCGATGGAGATGGCTCCGGGGGCACTTCCTTGTCCCGGTAGGGTGCCAGAATAGAGACTTTTGTACCCCGAATCTCCTCTTCGGTGGCGGCGGCGATGTGGAACTTTTCGTGGCTAGAGGCTCGATGATTTAGGGTTTTCTCATCGGAAGGCTTCTTATAGGAGAAGGGGCGATGTCAGAGGGTGGACCAGGGGCCCACACCACCTGGTGGCGTGGCCAGGGGGACCCGCTCCACTACATGGTGTTGCCAGCCCCTGGCCCCTCTCCGTCTCGTCTTTTGGCTCCGTGAGTCTTCCGGTAAAATATCGACTTTGGCTTTTGTCCGGTCCAATTCCGAGAATATTCATTTTTGGCTTTTCTGGAACCAAAAACAGAAGAAAACAGGCAACTAGCACTGTGGCATCTTGTTAATAGGTTAGTTCCAGAAAATGCATAAAAGTATCTCAAATGTAGACAAAACATAAGAAAGTAGATACTAAACAAGCATGGAACATCAAAAATCATAGATACGTTTATGACGTATCAACATGCAATGTCTCTAGTGGATAAGTATGGTTTAGGAAAAGAACACACATGCAATGTCACCAGTGGATCCATGTGGTTTAGAAGAAGAAAACATATGCAAATGTCACCAGTGGATCAACGTGCTTTAGGAAAAGAACACACATGCAATGACTCTAGTGGATCAATGTCGTTTAGGAAAAGATAACACATGCAATGTCACCAGTGGATCCATATGGT
>CAJUXJ010001747.1:0-40262 GCA_910589775.1 Avena eriantha
GGAAAGAACACACATGCAATGACTCTGGTTGATCCATATGTGGTTTGTGGAAAGAACACACATGCAATGACCACTGGTTGATCCATATGTGGTTTGTGGAAAAGAACACACATGCAATGATCACTGGTTGATCCATGTGTGGTTTGTGGAAAAGAACACACATGCAATGACCACTGGTTGATCCATATGTGGTTTGTGGAAAAGAACAGACATGCAATGACCACTAGTTGAGCCATGTGTGGTTTGTGGAAAAGAACACACATGCAATGACCACTGGTTGATCCATGTGTGGTTTGTTGAAAGAACACACATGTAATGACAGTGGTGGATCCATGTGTGGTTTGTGAAAACAACACACATGCAATGACTCTAGTGTTGGTTTTAGTATAAGAACACACATGCAATGACCACTAGTTGATCCATATTTGGTATTTGGAAAAGAACACACATGCAATGACCACTGGTTGATCCATATGTGGTTTGTGGAAAGAACACACATGCAATGACACTGCTTGATCCATGTGTGGTTTGTGGAAAAGAACACACATGCAATGACTCTGTGTAACACCCTCGAATCGGCCCTATGCAAGTTTTCAGCACTTCCCGCCAAACCCACATAGAAACGATTCAAGGACGCCCACCAGGCACTTGCGTGCGGGTGGAGAACGAAGCAATACCATTACACATTAGTCCACGATGGAACCCACAGAACATATATATATACAACAACGACTCCATGAGTCAAGAATACAGATATACTATACAAAGAGCCAAATCACCTTGAAAACGATAGAGCGTCCGACTACGGACAAGATGCAAATGGGGCTAAGAGCCCTGAAGAATAACCAATGGCGTCCATAACCCTGCCCAGGCCAAGCCGGAAGGGTAACCCTGCTAACGACGTCGATCTCAAACCTGCTAAAACAAAAGGGGTGCCGACAAAGGGCAAAGGAAAAAGAGGAGCGTTAGTACTGAGGCCAGTACACGGCAAGGCTAGAATTCGGCGGTCCTCGCCTACATAGGTATGGTGGACGGAAGCAGCAGCGTGGCAGCACTAAACAACCTATAGAGACTCAGTAAAAATGGCGGCTATTAGAGAGGGATAAGAAAGACCTATTCGGATCCCACCTGATAATTGGAAAGTGTATTATTTTCAAAGACCACATCTGGAGTCATCTCATGACTATTCTTTTCATAGACCACATATGGATCCACCAGTGTCATTGCATGTGTGTTCTCTTCACATACCACATATGGATCCACTAGTGTCAATGCATGTGTGTTCTTCTCATTAACAACAACTAGAGTCATTGCATGTGTGTTATTTTCATTAACCGCATATGAATCCACCAGTGTGATTGCATGTGTGTTCTTATCATTAACCACATCTAGAGTCACTGGATGTGTGTCCATTTCAGAGACCACATATGGATCCACTAGTGTCATCGAAATGTGTGTTATTTTTAGAGACCACATTTGGAGTCATTTCATGACTATTCTTTTCCTAGACCACATATGGATCCACTAGTGTCATTCCATGTGTGTTCTCTTCATAGACCACATATGGATCCACCAGTGTCATTGCATGTGTGTTCTTTTTACTAACAACAACTAGAGTCATTGCATGTGTGTTATTTTCACAATCCACATATGGATCCACCAATGTCATTGCATGTGTGTTCTTATCATTAATCACAACTAGAGTCATTGCCTGTGTGTTCTTTTCACAAACCACATCTGGGACCACCAATGTCATTGGAATTGTATTCTTTTCAGAGACCACATCTGGAGTCATTTCTTGACTATTATTTTCACAGACCACACATGGATCCACCAGTGTCAATGCATGTGTGTTCTCTTCAGAGACCACATATGGATCCACCAGTGTCATTGCATGTGTGTTCTTGTCATTAACAACAACTAGAGTAATTGGATGTGTGTTATTTTCATTAACCACATATGGATCCACCAGTGTCATGGCATGTGTGTTCTTCTCATTAATAACAGCTAGAGTCACTGGATGTGTGTTCTTTTCAGAGACCACATATGGATCCACCAATGTCACTGAAATGTGTGTTCTTTTCAGAGACCACAGCTGGAGTCATTTCATGACTATTCTTTTCACAGACCACATATGGATCCACCAGTGTCATTGCATGTATGTTCTCTTCACATACCATGTATGGATTCACCAGTGTCATTGCATGTGTGTTCTTTTTACTAACAACAACTAGAGTCACTACATGTGTGTTATTTTCATTAACCACATATGGATCCACCAGTGTCATTGCATGTGTGTTCTTCTCATTAACCACAACTAGAGTCATTGCATGTGTGTTCTTTTCACAATCCACATACGGATCCACCAGTGTCATTGAAATGTGTGTTCTTTTAGTAACCACATCTGGAGTCATTTCATGACTATTCTTTTCACAGACCACATATGGATCCACCAGTATCATTGCATGTGTGTTCTTCTCAGAGACCACATCTGGACTCACTGGATGTGTGTTCTTTTCACAAACCACATATGGATCCACTAGTGTCATTGAAATGTGTGTTATTTTCAGAGACCACATCTGGAGTCACTTCATGACTATTCTTTTCATAGACCACATATGGATCCACCAGTGTCATTGCATGTGTGTTCTTTTCACAATCCACATATGGATCCACCAGTGTCATTACAATGTGTGTTCTTTTCATTAACCACAGCTAGAGTCACTGTATGTGTGCTATTTTCATTAACCACATATGGATCCACCAGTGTCATTGCATGTGTGTTATTCTCACTAACCATAGCTAGAGTCATTCCATGTGTGTTATTTTCACAAACCACATATGGAACCACCATTGTCATTGAAATGTGTGTTCTTTTTAGAGACCACACATGGATCCACCAGTGTCATTCCATATGGATCCACCAGAGTTCATTGCATGTGTGTTCTTTTCACAATCCACCTATGGATCCACAAGTGTCATTGCATGTGTTTTCTTCTTATTAACCACAGCTAGAGTCATTGCATGTGTGTTCTTTTCACAAACAACATATGGAACCACCATTGTCATTGAAATGTGTATTCTTTCATTAACCACATCTGGAGTCATTTCATGTCTATTCTTTTCACAGACCACATATGGATCCACTAGTGTCATTACATGTGCGTTCTCTTCACCGACCACATATGGATCCACCAGTGTCATTGCATGTGTATTCTTTTTACTAACAACTAGAGTCATTGCATGTCTGTTATTTTCATTAACCACATATGGATCCACTAGTGTCATTGCATGTGTGTTCTTCTCATTAACCACAGCTAGAGTCATTGCATGTGGGTTCTTTTCACAAACCACATATGAAACCACCAGTGTCATTGGATTATGTATTCTTTTCATAGACCACATCTGGAGTCATTTCATGACTATTCTTTTCATAGACCACATATGGATCCACCAGTGTCATTGCATGTGTGTTCTCTTCAGAGACCACATATGGATCCACCAGTGTCATCACATGTGTGTTCTTCTCATTAACAACAACTAGAGTCATTGCATGTGTGTTATTTTCATTAACCACATATGGATCCACCAGTGTCATTGCATGTGTGTTCTTCTCACTAGAGTCACTGCATGTGTGTTCTTTTTAGAGACCACATATGGATCCACCAGTGTCATCGAAATGTGTGTTCTTTTTAGAGACCACATCTGGAGTCATTTCATGACTATTCTTTTCACAGACCACATATGGATCCACCAGTGTCATTGCATGTGTGTTCTCTTCAGAGACCACATATGAATCCACCAGTGTCATTGCATGTGTGTTCTTCTCATTAACAACAACTAGAGTCATTGCATGTGTGTTATTTTCATTAACCACATATGGATCCACTAGTGTCATTACATGTGTGTTCTTCTCATTAATAACAGATAGAGTCACTGGATGTGTGTTGTTTTCAGAGACCACATATGGATCCACCAGTGTTACTGAAATGTGTGTTCTTTTCAGAGACCACATCTGGAGTCATTTCATGACTATTCTTTTCACATACCACATATGGATCCACCAGTGTCATTGCATGTGTGTTCTCTTCACAGACCACATATGGATCCACCATTGTCATTGCATGTGTTGATATGGGGTGGCCCGATCTTCTCAGCAAGCACTTGTCGATGGTGATGGCGGATGATAGATAACTAGCATGTAGCTATGAACTCTCCCGCTCGATCCATGATGCCAATGCAATAGCTCTCGAACCTTGTAGGATATTCACAACACCACGCTCTTGAGCACGCAGCCGTGACCATGAACGGTTGTATGCAATCTACTAATTCCCAATGGAACAACTGATCACACTCAATTATAGTTGGTAATTCGAACACAGGGTAATTCTAGAGGTTCTATGAAAGAAACATCTCCAAAATATTTTAACGTGGTCTAAACCCTAAAACTAGTGCGCCCTATCTATTTATGAGTCTGGGGGTGCGGCGGCTAAGGGGGTGACCGAGTTGGTCCCACCCAACTAGGGTACAAACCGACTCAAAACTAGGTTCGGCTCAGGGTTCTGCCGTGGGAGAGTTTGGGCCTCTTTCTCTGCCGTGGCAGAAAAGGACTCTGTTTCTGTGCCGCGACAGCCTGTCGTGGCAGGAAAACACGTCATTTCTCTGTCGCGGTAGAGATCCTGTCATGTGTTGATCTTCTTCTTGGTAGCTCCTTGCGCTTCCTCCCTCTCCTCCCTCGCACATTCTTCATTGATCAACATGCCATGCTCCATATGCTTCAGCTCCTCGCTCTGTGCTACGCCTTCTTCTCCCATGTACCTGACCATACAATAGCACAAAGACTTAGGCAATATAAAGTTCTTATAAATGAAAGAATCATGGCCAACTAGGAATGAATTCACCTGATAGTCATTATTGATTTGACTCAATATTTCCTCCAGTTCAAGCAGTCAGAATCATCATCCTCCCTTTCTTCATGAAAATCCATCCACGGCTTTGGGCAAGTTAGAAGTGGAAGAAACGAAAAGAACAACATGTACGCAAAGTATATGTATATATAACATGTTGTATTATTGTTGTTCACATGAAAAGTTTATCCAATATACATCAAGCAACTTAAATTGCAGGTATAAGTGAAGTACAAAGAATCATGATCATGGTGAAAAACAACTAAATTGATAATATTGTTCTTCAATATTAAATTGAGTTTTCGCAAATAAGACCTATGAAAAAAATTGTGAACAAGATCAAACCAATTCAATATGTGTGAAAACAAAATTTATTCATGCCATGCTTCAACTGTGCTACTCTGATTATTATTAACATGATCATGTTGTCGAGTATCTAACATAAATGGGCATATTAATGCACTTGTACATAACTGTAGCTTTTCAACAACCTCAACACTAGCCAAATTTATGGAAGAACAAGTATCAATGGTAGTAGCATCTTGTCTACCACTAATTTCTATGATGAAGTGGAACAAACCCGAATTAGGTACCACTCCTGACTCCTCTTCCCAAAATGTGCTGCTGCAATAGTATTGTAATGGAAAGGGATAATCATCTGCATCCTTTTTCTGCATCACATCAACACTACTAGAAGACATGATTAGTACATTAGTGCACAAAACAAAATCTGGTGGTGGAGCTCTCACAACTCACTCAAAACTGACAAGAAAGCAGATCTTACCGTTCCAAAGTGAATAGTGATGCTTACCAATTCGAATCAAAGACTTATGCACTTATGTGATGAAGTGAATATCAAAGGTATAGAGAACGATCATAGGGCACACAGCTTATGTATGGTGGAGCTCTAGGTATGATATCCCAACTACACCAGAAATAAGTCCTAGTGCTGATCATACAAAAACCGAAGAAACACAAACGTGGAGAAAAACATGGCAATGAAACTATGAAGGGTGTTGCACTACTCTCGAGATACACTAGCAAAGCTCAAAGTAAACAGGCACAAGATTGCTCAATCTACCGGTGCACAAAGATATCACTAGGCCTCTTGCTCAAATCTCCCTTTTCTTTTTCTCTTTCTTTTGTATAGCTTCTTTTTCTTTTTGCTTTTTCTTTTGCTATGTTGCTTTTTCTCTCTTTTTGTTTTCAATATATGTCACACACGGCCAAATTACAAAGCACACCACCAAAATCCTAGGAGCAGCCTGTAGGAGCGGAAACTAGTCTCAATGGGAAAGTTCCTACACCTTTGAAATAGAATGGCCGTGGCTAAAGTTAAGGAAAAGTGCAATTTTTACACTTTGTAAGTCTGGTGATACATTGCAAATGTATCTATAATTTTTGATGTTCCATGCTTGGTTTTATCTACTTTCTTATGTTTTGTTCCAACTTTGGAGTACTTTTTATATGATTTCTTGGACTAACCTATTAACAAGAGCCACAGTGCCAGTTGCCTGTTTTCTGCTGTTTTTGGTTCCAGGAAAGTCAGAAAAACTCTCAGAGCCACGTTGATATTTGCCCGGAAGACTCATGGAGCCAGAAGATGAGACGGAGAGGGGCCATAGGGTGGCCACACCATGTGGTGGCACGGGCTAGCCCTGGCCACGCCACCAGGTGGTGTGGGCCCCCTGACCGCCCACCGACCTTTCCTCTTCGCCTATAAGAAACCTCCCGATGCAAAAACCCTAAATCATCAAGTCTCCATCCACGAAAAGTTCCACAGCGCCGCCGCCACCGAAGGGGAGATTTGGGGGACAGAAAGTCTCTGTTCCGGCACCCTGCCGGGATGGGGAAGTGCCCCCGGAGCCATCTCCATCGATCTCCACCGCCATCTCCATCACCGTTGCTGATTCCCATGATGATGAGGGAGTAGTTTTTCCTCGAGGCTAAGGGTTCTACCGGTAGCTATGTGTTCATCTCTCTCTCTCTCTATGCATGATCATATTGTGATCATGAGCTTGTAATCTATAGATCTACCTTGCTACTCAAGTGCTTTAATAGATCTCTGCTCTCCCCATGTGTGTGAAAGTGACAACGTGCACACCATGGTGGCACTTAGGCTAGAGCTTACAAATACTTGTTATGAGTTATATTTGGAGTTGGATGTTTCTATGAAATTGTGGTGTTTGTTGGAACCATCTAGAGCTCAAGGTGATAGTGTGGGGTTATCTAGATGGGAAAGGCTTACTTTGAGGTGTGCTGGTATAGCCCTACCATCGATTAGAGTGTTCAACTAGAGAGTAGTTAAGAGTAGTATCATGAAGATGATATATTTATATGAGAGTGTTCACTAGTGAAAGTATGATCCCTAGGCCTTGTTTCTAAGCATTGATACACCGTTTGCAATTAGATCTGTTACATGCTTCCTTGCTTCTTTATTTCAGTTTCCCTTTAGTCTCTTCCACACCATCAATCTATTTTCTATCACTATTACCACTTATAATTGTCTATACCACTTGTATTTCACTATCTCTTTGACGAACTAGTGCACCTATACACCTGACAGGTGTATTGGGTGTATTGGGGACACAAGAGACTTCTTGTATCTTGATTGCAGGTTGCTTGAGAGGGAATACCTTTGACCACTTCCTCCCTGAGTTCGATAAACCTTGGGTGATCCACTTAAGGGAAAACTTGCCGCTGTTCTACAAACCTCTGCACTTGGAGGCCCAACAACTGTCTACAAGAATAGAAGTGCATAGACATCAAGCTATTTTCTGGCGCTGTTGCCGGGGAGGTAAGGTAAAAGGTATTCACACTAGAGGATTAAAGAAGAAGAACCTCCCACGACAAACGCCTATTTTCTGGCGCCGTTGCCGGGGAGCTAAGGTAAAAGGTACTCACATCCTCCGGTGTGAGTGCTCGAAGTTATTTCCTTTAGATTCTGCAATTTTGTCTTTTTGTTTCTTGTTTTCACTAGTTAGGCTTAATAGAAAACAACAACAAAATTAGAGAGCTTTATAGTATTTATCTTGAGTTAGGACATGAAGTGTTTGAAGAGAAAATTAAAAAACCTAAGGAACTTTATTTGCATGCTAATAGCAATGTTGTTAGTATGCATTCTTTGGACACCATTATTGCTAATGCTATGGAAAAGTCTAAGCTTGGGGAAGCTAGTTTTTATGAAAATGATCTTTTTAGTTCCCCAGCTTTGGAAGATAGCTATTTTATTGCTTATGATGATACCAAACCTCCAATATATGATGATTACAATGATGAATATCATATTTTCAGTCCACCTACTATTGAGGATAAAATTAATTGTGATTATAATATGCCTCCTATATTTGATGATTATGGTGATGAGAATAATAATGATAGCTATTTTGTTGAATTTGCTCCCACTACAATTAAAAAGAATGACTATGTTTATGTGGAGAGTATTAATTCTTTTAAGCATGTGGCTCATGATAAGAATGTTTTATGTGATTGTTATATTGTTAATTTTATTGATGATGCTACTGAAAGTTATTATGAGAGAGGAAAACATGGTTTTATGCATCTCAATAACATTAAGTTTCCCCTCTTTATGTTGAAAGTCTTGAAGTTGCACTTGTTTTGCTTTACTATGCTTGTTTCTTTGTGCTTTCATGACTTGTTTCTTTACAATATTCCTATGCATAGGAAGTGGGTTAGACTTAAATGTGCTTTGTATTTGTTTCTTGATGCTCTCTTTTACTTCAATTCATATTTCCTATGTGAGCATCTTCTCGAACTATCATGCCTAACTTAAAGGCGTTAAAGAAAAGTACTTATTGGGAGATAACCCAAAAGTTTTAGATGAGTCTTGGAAATTATTACCTCTGTAATAAACGCTCCTTATCCTTTTTTATTTGCTTTTTGTGCCAAGAGTAACCTCTAATGAGAGAGAAGTAATGATTGGGAGAGTTGCTATCACGAAACAGATTTATGTGCTTCACCGTAAAAATTCGTGTAAACTCTCTGTACGTCCTTTTGAGGCGTGAATTTTTGTTCTTCTGACCCAGGTTGTTATCTAAATTTCGTTAGTTCAACACTTTTTGATTTGAGCAATAGAAGGTCTTCGAAAAAATTCATCTTTTCCTGCTGGTCTGTTTTGACAGATTTCTGCCATTTTCTGCATTTGCTTCTTGTTGGTTCCTTTTTGAGTTCTTTTGGGGAATTGAGCTTTTTGAGGGAATTGCTACAGTAGCTTGTGTTTTAATGGAAGTTTTATTGGTGTTGAAACTGAACCCAAAGACTTATTATCTTGAGTGCACTAATGTTGCTAATAAAGATTGTGTGAAGTTTTGTATGATGGAAAAATTTCAGGTGTATGGAAGGAATGAGTAATGAGATGAAGGATGGACTAAAGCTCGAGCTTGGGGATGCCACGCGTGTCACCCCAAGAAATATCCAAGAAGTACAAGCGTCAAAGCTTGGGGATGCCCAAGGCATCCCCTTCTTCATCAATAAAAATCACAGGTTTCTTCCAAACGCTTCATTTTTATTGTTTCATGCATAGTTGTGTTGTTCTTGGACCGTTTTCTTTTTCGTTTTCGTTTTGGTTTTTTGTTTACTTGGTTTTCTTAGTTTGCTGAATAAATTGGTTGGACCCCCTCTTTCATACATTGGTTTTCAAATAGTTTGGTTTGGTTTGGAAAAAAGTAGGAAACCTCATGCTTAAGTGGTAAAAAGAGCTTGATTTTGACTGTGGCCTATGCTTTGTCATGCCATGCTTAATATTGTTTTGGCTTTATGCTTAGTATTCTTTGCTGTAGCATGACTTGTTATAAACAATTGAGATTGCTTAATGTGCCTTGGAAGGACCATGCGTTGTTTTAGCATATTAAAGCATAGTATTGTGGTATTCTAGTTTGATGCTTTATTTGGGTTGACTTGACACATGCTCACACCATGTATGACTATCCCAAGTCACCATAGCCTTTATGATCCTTTAGTTTTCAACTTGTAGTATCACTTTATGCTTTGATCAATGATGTTTTGTCGCTCTGCATGATTATGGCCATTATTGCTCTCTTAGTTTGTCGCTCCCAGTCTTTTGCTAGCTCCACAACAAAGTATGAGTTCCACTCATGCATCCAACTCTCTAAACCAAGTTATTCCAAAGAGTCCACCATACCTACCTACTAGCTTATGCTATTCCAAGTATATTCATGCTTTTGTTTACCTTCCAAATTAAACTTGTTATGAGAAAACTAGTGATTAAAGCTCTCACGAACTTGATGGCACACTTTACTTTTTTGCATCTAATAAACTTGAACCATTGGGTCCTTCTTTGTTGCGTATATGCTTGCGCTTTATAAGTTGAAATTAGCAGAACCATGTATCATGGGGAACGCTTTCAACATTGCACTTGTACTTTGTACCCTGTTGATATGATGTTCTTTTGCTTATGGATCCGGGCGGTGTGAAATAAAAGTGGAACTTGTAAGATCATGGAGTTCGTATGTGTGTTTGAGAAACGCCTGGGCCGCTAGCCTAAGCCTTGCCTAATCATGGTGGAAACTTGCAGCATCACCATAATGAGCACTCTAAGAAGCATCCTCAATAAAAACCTATGCAAGTAGCAAATAAAAAGATCGTTGAGATGCTCATTGTCTGCTTGCCTTGTCATTTTGATTACGGGATAACTCTTGTATCATGTGCAAGGGGTACCCCGTTGGCGGTTCTCTATGATACATATGTTGACAAGAGCTTACTTGTGACTGAAGTTGAGTAGCATGAGGTTCGGTACTCGTAAGTAAGGGGCATGATATTTCAACTTATAACTTGTCAAGCATATCCTCTTAGTTGTGTCACTTTAACCTTAATCACTTAAAGATGCTTATGATAGGGGCAATGAGATCTGAAAGCTAATAAGTACCATAATTTTTGGAAGCTCTTTATGAAACTTGAATCTCTACTTCCTTCTATGAAGGCCTTTCTTCCACCATTATATTGAGTCTCCACCTTCTACCTTTATGCACCTACTTTGAGAGCATAGTGGCCATTCTTAGTTCTATGTGCATTGTCCCAATACTAGTTGATTGATGCATAACTTGATATTGCTTGTTTTAAACTATTTGTATCTAGTCACTCTTATGAACTTTGAAGGTGTCCTATGCATTTATGTTTGCTACTCTATGAGGGACAAGCTGAATGCCACTATGCTATGTTTTCTTTATGTGAAACAAACAAACGTCTTGCAAAGCATTGTTATTCATGAATCTTTTGTTTGTGCCTTTTCATGTTGCATCATTATTTCTTTGTCTTATTGCTAGAACTTTGTCTTTCATGTTATGATTGAAGTACTATGATCCCAGCTTTGAATGTTTTGCAAATACTTTGATCGAATCTTTGATGGTGCATGTAACCTCAAAAATTATTCTTTCTTTTTATCACTTACCCACTTGAGGACGAGCAGGAGTTAAGCTTGGGGATGTTGATACATTGCAAATGTATCTATAATTTTTGATGTTCCATGCTTGGTTTTATCTACTTTCTTATGTTTTGTTCCAACTTTGGAGTACTTTTTATATGATTTCTTGGACTAACCTATTAACAAGAGCCACAGTGCTAGCTGCCTGTTTTCTGTTGTTTTTGGTTCCAGTTAAGTCAGAAAATCAATATTCTCGGAATTGGACCGCACAAAAGCCAAAGTTGATATTTTACCGGAAGACTCACGGAGCTAGAAGACGAGACGGAGAGGGGCCATAGGGTGGCCACACCATGTGGTGGCGCGAGCTAGCCCTGACTGCGCCATTAGGTGGTATGGGCCCCCTGGCTGCCCACCGACCTTACCTCTTCACCTATAAGAAGCCTCCCGATGCAAAAACCCTAAATCATCAAGTCTCCATCCACGAAAAGTTCCACAGCGCCGCCGCCACCGAAGGGGAGATTCGGGGGACAGAAAGTCTCTGTTCCGGCACCCTACCGGGACGAGGAAGTGCCCCCGGAGCCATCTCCATCGATCTCCACCGCCATCTCCATCGCCGTTGCTGATTCCCATGATGATGGGGGAGTAGTTCTTCCTCGAGGCTAAGGGTTCTACCGGTAGCTATGTGTTCATCTCTCTCTCTATGCATGATCATATTGTGATCATGAGCTTGTAATCTATAGACCTACCTTGCTACTCAAGTGCTTTAATAGATCTCTGCTCTCCCCATGTGTGTGAAAGTGACAGCGTGCACACCATGGTGGCACTTAGGCTAGAGCTTACAAATACTTGTTATGAGTTATATTTGGAGCTGGATGTTTCTATGAAATTGTGGTGTTTGTTGGAACCATCTAGAGCTCAAGGTGATAGTGTGGGGTTATCTAGATGGGAAAGGCTTACTTTGAGGTGTGTTGTTATAGCCCTACCATCGATTAGAGTGTTCAACCGGACAGTAGATAAGAGTAGTATCATGAAGATGATATATTTATATGAGAGTGTTCACTAGTGAAAGTATGATCCCGAGGCCTTGTTTCTAAGCATTGATACACCGTTTGCAATTAGATCTGTTACATGCTTGCTTGCTTCAATCTTTATTTCAGTTTCCCTTTAGTCTCTTCCACGCCATCAATCTATTTTCTATCACTGTTACCACTTATAATTGTCTATACCACTTGTATTTCACTATCTCTTCGCCGAACTAGTGCACCTATACAGCTGACAAGTGTACTGGGTGTGTTGGGGACACAAGAGACTTCTTGTATCTTGATTGCAGGGCTGCTTGAGAGGGAATACCTTTAACCACTTCCTCCCTGAGTTCGATAAACCTTGGGTGATCCACTTAAGGGAAAACTTGCTACTGTTCTACAAACCTCTGCACTTGGAGGCCCAACAACTGTCTACAAGAATAGAAGTGCGTAGACATCATCTGGCTGCCGTGGCAGAAAATAGCGCAAAAACGTGTCGTGGCAGAAAAATTTCCTGCCATGGCAGAAAAAACGGCCGAAAACGTGCCGTGGCAAGAAACCGAGTCGTGGCAGAGAAGGACTCGCGGCAGAGAAACATTCCGTTTCTGTGCCGCGGCAGAAGTCGACAATTTTTTTTTCAATTCCAACTTGCCAAGTAGTACACAACTAGGACTCTTTGCTTGGATCGAAACTGACTTGATGGTGGCTGAAACAATTGATGGGGAACTCGACTAGAACAACTAGAAAGCAAAAACAAATCTGCGAAGAACAGATCTACGAAGAACAGATCTAGATATAAACTAAAGGAGGAACAGGACCATCAACTATTACTCGAATACGACGTAATCTAGGCTATGGCAACTCTTTTTGTGGGGCTTTTTCTATATAGGACGAAAAACAAGATCTAATCTATGGATGGATTTGTGGATGCTTACCGAGGCAACGAGGAAATCTGATACTAAGATGATATGGGGTGGCCCAATCTTCTCCGCAAGCACTTGTTAATGGTGATGGTGGATGATATATAACTAGCCAGTAGCTATGAACTCTCCCGCTCGATCCCTGAAGCCAATGCAACAACTCTTGAACCTTGTAGGATATTCACAACACCACACTCTTGCGCACGCAGCCATGACCACGAACGGTAGTATGCAATCTACTAATTCCCAATGGAACAACAGATCACACTCACTTATAGTTGGTAATTCTAACACAGGGTAATTCCAAAGGTTCTATGAAAGAAACATCTCCAAAATATTTTAACATGGTCTAAACCCTAAAACTAGTGCGCCCCATCTATTTATGAGTCTGGGGGTGCGGCGGCTAAGGGGGTGACCGAGTTGGTCCCACCCAACTAGGGTACAAACCGACCCAAAACTGGGTTCGGCTCAGGGTTCTGCCGTGGCAGAGTTTGGGCCCGTTTCTCTGCCATGGCAGAAAAGGACTCTGTTTCTGTGCCGCGGCAGCCTGCCGTGGCAGGAAAATGCGTCGTTTCTCTGCCGTGGAAGAGATCCTGCCATGTCTTGATCATCTTCTTGGTAGCTCCTTGAACTTCCTCCCTCTCCTCCCTCGCGCATTCTTCATTGATCAACACGCCATGCTCCATCTGCTTCTACTCCTCGCTATGTGCTATGCCTTCTTCTCCCATGTACCTGGTCATACAATAGCACAAAGACTTAGGCAATATAAAGTTCTTATAAATGAAAGCATCATGGTCAACTAGGAATGAATTCACCTGATAGTCATTATTGATTTTACTCAATATTTTCTTCCAATTCAAGCAGTCAGAATCATCATAATCCCTATATATATCCTCATCATGTGTGTTCTTTTTACTAACAACAACTAGAGTCACTACATGTGTGTTATTTTCATTAACCACATATGGATCCACCAATGTCATTGCATGTGTGTTCTTCTCATTAACCACAACTAGAGTCATTGCATGTGTGTACTTTTCACAATCCACATATGGATCCACCAGTGTCATTGAAATGTGTGTTCTTTCAGTAACCACATCTGGAGTCATTTCATGACTATTCTTTTCACAGCCCACATATGGATCCACTAGTATCATTCCATGTGTGTTCTTCTCAGAGACCACATCTAGAGTCACTGGATGTGTGTTCTTTTCACAAATCACATATGGATCCACCAGTGTCATTGAAATGTGTGTTCTTTTCAAAGACCACATCTGGAGTCATTTCATGACTATTCTTATCACAGACCACATATGGATCCACTAGTGTAATTGCATGTGTGTTCTTTTCACAATCCACATATGGATCCACCCGTGTCATTGCAATGTGTGTTATTTTCATTAACCACCGCTAGGGTCACTGGATGTGTGTTATTTTCATTAACCACATATGGATCCACCAGTATCATTGCATGTGTGTTCTTTTCATTAACCATAGCTAGAGTCATTGCATGTGTGTTATTTTCACAAACCACATATGGAACCACCATTGTCATTGAAATGTATGTTCTTTTCAGAGACCACACATGGATCCACCAGTGCCATTGCATATGGATCCACCAGAGTTCATTGCATGTGTGTTCTTTTCACAATCCACCTATATATCCACTAGTGTCATTGCCTGTGTTTTCTTCTCATTAACCACAGTTAGAGTCATTGCATGTGTGTTCTTTTCACAAACCACATATGGAACCACCATTGTCATTGAAATGTGTATTCTTTCATTAACCACATCTGGAGTCATTTCATGTCTATTCTTTTCACAGACCACACATGGATCCACCAGTGTCATTGCATGTGTATTCTCTTCACAGAGCACATATGGATCCACCAGTGTTATTGCATGAGTGTTCTTTTTACTAACAACAACTAGAGTCATTGCATGTGTGTTATTTTCTCAATCCACATATGGATCCACCAGTGTCATTGCATGTGTGTTCTTCTCATTAACCATAGCTAGAGTCATTGCATGTGTGTTCTTTTCACAAACCACATATGGAACCACAAGTGTCATTGGAATGTGTATTGTTTTCAGAGACCACATCTGGAGTCATTTCATGACTATTCTCTTCACAGACCACATATGGATCCACCCGTGTCATTGCATGTGTGTTCTTTTCAGAGACAACATATGGATCCACTAGTGTCATTGCATATGTGTTCTTCTCATTAGCAAAAACTAGAGTCATTGCATGTGTGTTATTTTCATTAACCACATATGGATCTACCAGTGTCATTGCATGTGTATTCTTCTCATTAACCACACCTAGAGAGACTGGATGTCTGTTCTTTTCACAAACCACATATGGATCCACCAGTGTCATTGAAATGTGTGTTCTTTTGAGAGACGACATCTCGAGTCATTTCATGACTATTCTTTTCACAGACCACATATGGATCCACCAGTGCCATTGCATGTGTATTCTCTTCACATACCACATATGGATCCACTAGTGTCATTGCATGTGTGTTCTTTTTACTAACAACAACTAGAGTAATTGCATGTGTTTTATTTTCATTAACGACATATGGATCCACCAGTGCCATTGCATGTGTGTTCTTCTCATTAACCACAGCTAGAGTCATTGCGTGTGTGTTCTTTTCACAATCCACATATGGATCCACCAGTCTCATTGAAATGTGTGTTCTTTCATTAACCACATCTGGAGTTATTTCATAACTATTCTTTTCACAGACCACATATGGATCCACCTGTGTCATTGCATGTGTGTTCTCTTCAAAGACCACATATGGATCCACCAGTGTCATTGAATGTGTGTTCCTTTTACTAACAACAACTAGATTCCTTGCATGTGTGTTATTTTCATTAACCACATATGGATCCACCAGTGTCATTGCATGTGTGTTCTTTTCACAATCCACATATGTATCCACCAGTGTCATTGAAATGTATGTTCTTTTCTGAGACCACATATGGATCTAGTAGTGTCATTGCATATGGATCCACCAGAGTTCATTGCATGTGTGTTCTTTTCATTAACCACATCTGGATCCACCAGTGTCATTGCATGTGTGTTCTTCTCGTTAACAACAAATAGAGTCATTGCATGCGTGTTATTTTCATTAACCAGATATGGGTCCACCAGTGTCATTGCATGTGTGTTCTTCTCATTAACCAAAGCTAGAGTCACTGGATGTGTGTTCTTTTGACAAACCACATATGGATCCACTAGTGTCATTGAAATGTGTGTTCTTTTCAGAGACCACACATGGATCCACCAGTGTCATTGCACATGGTTCCACCAGAGTTGTTATGGGGTAACCCCGTGGGTGGCCCGATCTTCACGGATCTCGTGGTTAAATCGATGGGAAAGCGAGGGTAAAGGGAGAAGGTAGCAGAAGAGGATGCACACCTCGCGAAGAACACGATGAACACACGCAAAACTCACATGATACAAGGCCGATTGCTCCCGCGGGTGGCTACCGGTCCGATAGAATCCTCGTAAGGAAAGATCGGTCAACGTGCTCCCTCGATCCCACACGGAGAGGGAAGAACACCTTGGAGAGGGTCTCGATGTCTTGGCAAAGGGACACCGATGCCAAGGCCTAGTACAACGAGGGAGGCATGATGCAAACTCCAACGAGGTGGTGACGATAGTCGATCCTCTTTGTTAGAAGGGGATGAGGCAAAACTAGGGATTCCACAAAGGGGGTTGTCTTTAGTCTGTCATCTATGCCTAAGGGATACAATGAGGGGTGGGGGCTCTATTTATAGGCCAACTACAAGTTCAGGGGTAGTTTGGGCATAAAACTAGGGTTTGGTGCGGAATACAGGGGTACATGGGCCAAGGGCCCAGATGTTGGCTCGCAGGCCCATCACTTAGGCCGGACAGTCCGGGTCAGGTGGACCGGACAGTCCGGGGTGGCGGGACACTCTAGGTAGTCTCCGGGTAGAGTCCGATGTAGCATACTAATTATCCGCGCCAGGACGGGGCTGGTGTAGAACGGACACTCCGGTTGGATCATGCCAGACACTCCGGCTGCGCCGGACATTCTGGCTGGCATTAGGCGGACTCTCCGGGGCGATGACGGTGGAGACTCTGGTTCTGGAGCTGGCTGCTCCTGGACCGTCTTCTTGGTTGACTTGGGGATGATCTTGGGGACTTGTTGTTGTAGATGTAGTAGCGTCCACAGGATGGGCTGCATCAGCTCCCCCCTTCAAAAAGAGTCGTCCTCGACTCGTCATGCTCATCAATAAGAAGATGATGTCGAGAGACCTTCTTGATCCTTGGGTTCACCATATAGTCGTCCTTGAGAAGCTTGATGTGGCAACTCTTCAATGTTCCTTCACCTTCCATGAAGCCTACAAAGCTCACAACAAAAGTGAAGCAAAACTCAAAGAGTAGCTAATTCATGAAGATTATAGCATGAGTCCTCAAGTAGAAGGAAGTCCCCTTATAATGTAGAGATAGCTCATTGAAGGGTAGCCCTAGGTAACTCTCTTCGATTCGTCTTGTCAACTCTTTGTCCATAGAGCTTGACGTGTAAGCAATTGTACCTTCACACAACAAAGACCAAGCAACATATGTTTGTGTGTGATAGAGGAGCATGTCATTTGTCTCATGTCCATTCTTGTTCACAACACTATTAGCACAACTCAAATATAGCAAACGGAATGCATATGCAAGGTCAAAGTGCATGGGAATTGTTTGAACATCATCCAAATGTGGGAACACGAAAAGTCCATATAACGTCTTAGTGTGGCACTCAAAGCAATGGACTAAAATATTGGTCTACATCTTTGATGCAAGGATAGTAGAATTGGGCAAAAACACATGCGGAAGAATATCCAAAACAACATCATTATGTGTGCAAACCAACCATTGGAAAGAACAATTTTTCAATATGTTGGATGCCATACACATATCATCAAAAGCCAAAATCATGGGGGGGGGGTATGAGTATCGCAAGCGGAAGTAAGAATAGCATGTTTGCAAACAAACCATATGAAAGAGCAAGTGGTCCTTATGTTTGTTGCAACAACAATACGAGAGACTTAGAAGTTCTCATGACAATACATGCTCAAAATGGCATTATGGTTTCCCACAAAACATCGGAAAGAGAAATTGTTCAACATTATTGTTGCAACACACAAAGCATCAATATCCAATTGCAACGAGACATGATTTTCACAAGGTGAAAGAATACCATTAACATGCTTGCAATCAAACCATAGGAAAGAGCAATTTGTCAACATGAAAGATGCAAAGCATGCAAAAGGTATCAAGCTGGGTTCGATCATGAACTCACTTGGGGGATACTCTCTAGAGCTCTTTTTGTCAACTCGTGCTCAACCGAGTTTGACATTCTTATGCGGGTACCTACACACATCATACACAAAAGGAAGAATGTGTGTGCATGGTAGAGAAATACATCATCCATCATGACATATCTCTTCTTGTGCACATCACCATGAGTGTCAATCAAGTGTAAAATAGATGCATGGTGAGTATGCAAGTGGGGAACATGCTTATCATGGCATTTACTAAAATCTCCAAAAGTTGAGAAAGCTATGGGGTCCATCTCAATAGGAAACATATGATAATTATTGTTGCAAGCAAAACAAGTGAAAGAGCAATCATCCATATTATTGCAAGCAACGGGAGAAATAGTAAAACACTCATGAGAAAGCATTATTCGAGGGGCACCATTGGTAACATCATTACAAGAAAAACATTGGAAAGAGCAATTGTTCAACAAAGTGCAAGCAATGATATCATCAATGTAACGTTTAGAGCATGGTATGTCTATGGCAACATCATCACAATCAAATAATTTCACATGCTCAACATTATGCAAAGACAAAGTATCACATGGAAATACCAATGAGTCATATGCGATATCAGAAACATCATCCATAGCATGCCAATCATCACAAGTCATCATGTCCACTAGTGGGATCATGGCATCATCAACACCCTTATTTTTACCTTGTTCATACCTCTCATATGAAGTGGGTGTTGTGGTAGCATTGGCCTCCATGTGGGCGACTTCTTCATCATGTATGGGGATGGCATCATCTTCATCCACCATGTTCATCTTCTCGGTCGGAGGCATCATCATGTCTAAGCTTGTTGCTTCTTTATCCATGGAACCTAGCACATCATGGGATAACACACTAGAGGTAGAGGGTAAGTCGTTAGAAATCAAAGTGGTCTGACATGACCTATCAACTACCACGCTCAACTCACTCGGTGTATCACTCATGCCCTCCAAGTGGAAGCACTCAATCTCACATATGGTGGACTCACTCATCTCACTCTTGTTTTCACTCAAGTGGGCTAAGTGGCTCTCATACTCACATGGGATTGGTACCACATTATCACTAAAGCATATGGGGATAGGCTCGGTGTGCTCAACTCCTTGCGCTTCCTTTGGTGAAGGGAAAGTAACATGCTCACCAATCTCGACCTTGTCGTCGCCCTCTTGCACCTTGTCTTGTGTAGTCCTCTTGACGTACTCGTCCAACTTGGCGAAGTAGAAGTCTTCATCCTCCTCATCCATGAGGTTGCATGCGTCATCTAGGACGTCAAGTTGTGGCGTTGAAGATTGATGGCATGGAGGGGAGCTTGCTCTTGGTGCCATTTTGGTGATGGCACGAGTAGTGGAAGGTGCCCTTTGATGGTGTCGACAGAGGTCATTGGCATGCCTTGCCAAAGGTTGATGTAGATGGCGCACTTGGTCATCCACATGACACTCGCGACGATGCTTCTTGTCCTTGGCACTCTTCTTGGTGAGGCGTTGTAATGGAGAATATCATTTTGTGGCCTGAAAGTTGGGGTGGCCAGGTAACGCGGTACCCGAGTTCCCTAATATCATCCGCGATGACTAGTTGGCATGCCAAATACTCAGAGGGTCCTTTTCGGCACGAATTCAACTTTACGTTTCAATACAAAAAATCAGGCTAACGGCCGTCAAGTTGGGCCCCCTGTCAGCTTTCGTCGTTATGTCGCTACCGTCGTTGCTGCCATGTAGGCTTGCAGCGTTGGCGCATGCATCCTTTACGCGTCTGCTTCTTCCTCCGGGGTGGCAATCTGTGGTCGCGGCCATGACGCGGAGCTAGGACTTGGACAAACCTGCTCGGCCCGTTCTCCTCCCCATCCCAAATCGGAGCTCGCCCTCACCATGATTGCACCAATTGCACGGCGTGGGGATGGGAATTCATTCCCATGTAAGATCTGTCACCATGCCGAGCATGCTCGGTCCTGTTGGTCTCCTCCAGAATCCGAGCTCGCCGTCGTCGTGGTCGCACACGCACCAGCCACGGCGCCTTCCTATCCGAACCCCAACGCCACATCCACCCAGTTCGGCACAACGCCAACAAGGTGAAAATGCATCAAGTTTTCTTCTTGTTCTTGTAGAAAAACATGTATGTACCGTGGCCGTAGCATACTCTAACAATGTACACATATATTGTTTACTAGATTTTCATTTCAAATTAGTAGCTCCGTGATGACGAAACATAGAGAACCTAAATGGAATGACGATGACGACCATGTTCTGTACTTTGCATTGCATCAACAAGTGCTCGCTAACGAAGCGAGTTACCAAGAGAGTGGAGTTCATCAGCCATTGCCAAAAAATATGTGAACAAATCAATGAGCGATTCAATGCAAATAAGCGCAGAAAAGCTAGATCCATGTCATCAATCATCAATAGGTGGCACATTCTAGTGACGCATTCAAATGCGTACACGATGTATCATTTGCTTGAAGTGGTTGTTATCCTAAGCAAAAACGCCTGGTATGCACATTACATTTGTATGTTCTATGCTGCAATTCTGTTGTTATGGGCATGGACAGAAAAGCTGGGCTTCACTGAATATTACGCAGTTAGGCCTAACTTAGTCTTACACAAATAAGCACAGCTTAGTCTTTACAAACATAAGCGTAACTAATGATAAAGATAAAGACAAATGGTTCATTGGATCTGCTAGTATGAGCACTAGGTCCCTGGAGCTGGTGGTATCGTCGGAACGAACCAGAATGCTGCATTTGGCCATCTTTCATTCTCCTTCAAATAGTACGACCCCACTGATGAGCCAATTGTAGGCCCCCTCCCCCCGACGTGGATTCGGCTCTAGGTCGAATCTGGAGTGTCAACATGATAGGCGCGTGAGCGTGCAGCAAACACACACTTTGCTATCAACACTGGAAGTGTTGGCACCTCAGAAACAACACCAGCATGTTCTTCCTGGACTCCGGCAGCAGCCTCAGCAGGTATTTCATCAGCTTCACCAGCAGCGGCATTAGCAAGTATTTCGTCAGCTTCACCAGCAGCAGCATCACCAAGTATTTCGTCAGCTTCACCAGGAGCAGCAGTAGCTAGTTCTTCGTCAGCTCCACCACCACCAACACCACCACCACCACCAGCAGCAGTAGCAACAACAGCATCAGGGGCCAGGGCTGCCTGAGCAATTACAGGTTCAACAGCTCCAGGGGCTCCAACAAAGAAAGGGTAGTTGATCCCAAGAAACACAGATTGTCCCTTCAGATTGTTGAATCTGCTCCAGACTTGCTCTACTGGGTCTTCGGATGGGCATGCGGACCTCGAGAAAACGTGACACCGTAGCGATGGGTATAAAGAAAGTTGTGTCCCCATATGTTCTATTGTATCACCAATGCTGTTTAGTGCTCCCCTGATATGAATCCACAAGAGTTCATCATCTTGTTCCGTGTTGTCTCTGAGAGGTGTCAGGAACTAGCGCCGTGCCCCAAGTTCAGCATCTGCTACTACATCTTCGATGACCGGCGCTGGAATGATGCGCGGGGCTGCATGGGTACCTGCGTGTTACTAACAGTCAGTAAGCAGAATTTTGAATGGGATTTTACATGCTATATGACACCATGACTCACCCCAAATGGACGGCTCCCAAATACGCACGTCGCCGCTAGGGTCAACGACCGCATAAATGTGTTGTGGTCTGTACGAAGAGTAGCCGTAGGTAAAGACGGCGTCGACATACTTCTCCGGCCGCAGGAAGTCGTCATGCAAGACTGTCCATTCCTTGTCTTCTGGGCATCTAATGAATGTGATTGCCTTGTCGAACACCGCTAAGAGGTCGTACTCCCAGTTCTTCCACGCCCCCTCCCGCGGTCTATGTGGGAGTTGTACCTTCACGAGGTCAAGTTCTGCCATGTTGAACCTGTAAGCAAATTCGGAAATGGGCGGCAACCACCCGCTGTTGAATGCAGTAATGCCGACACACTTCAAAGATGGCACTGCAAGTCTCTTTGATCTATAGCCATTTTTTAGAGTCCAAGTACTGCCATCCTATGATAAAAGGACAAGCCACTCGTCGTTGCCACCCACCCAGTTCTGGTCATCTTCCATTTCCGTCTCTTCTTCTTCCTTGATATTCACCACTACTGATTCAGACCACTTATCCAGCAGCATCAGTTTTGCATGAATATTCTGCAGAGTTTGTTGTCAGTTGGTACAATAAACTAGCATGGATTCCATTGCAGATACAGTTTGACAACTGGGCCTTCAGATTAATGTACACAAAATATCGCCTAAATACGAGTGTCTCCTCAGATAACGCCTAAATTGTGCCTGTGTCACTATGAAGATACTCAATATATGGAGTAGTAGCAGAGCCCCCCAGAACAAACTCCTGACGATGATCATAATTAAACATCTCGGGGCATAACAGCCTTAAATCGTCTAATATGTTTGTTTTTATTTTAGGAAACGGAATATCACCTAGTAGGCATTCCATTGCAAAATCGAAATTGACAACTCCTCTATCACCTAAAGTAAGACTGTGTCACTACGAAAATACCAGAATATCAGGTACGAGCAGAGCTTCCGCTGTACGGAATAGTCTTAAATGGTTCGATTAGTTCAAACCGCGCATGCACACAACACGTTTGACGAAAGGAACATAGGATTCTGATGAAAGTTCAACACATATGAATCGATATGACTGAACGAATAAGCTAGATACTGGAACTTACGTGGCCATTGATACATTGCAAATGTATCTATAACTTTTGATGTTCCATGCTTGGTATTATCTACTTTCTTGTGTTTTGTTCCAACTTTGGAGTTCTTTCTATACAATTTCTTGGACTAACCTATTAACAAGTGCCACAGTGACAGTTGCTTGTTTCCTGCTGTTTTTGGTTCCAAAAAGTCAGAAAATGAATATTATCGGAATTGGACGGGACAAAAGCCAAAGTTGATATTTTATCGGAAGACTCACGGAGCCAGAAGATGAGACGGAGAGGGGCCACAGGGCGGCCACACCATGTGGTGGCACGGGCTAGCCATGGCTGTGCCACCAGGTGGTGTGGGCCCCCTGGCCGCCCACCGACCTCGCCTCTTCGCCTATAAGAAGCCTCCCGATGCGAAAACCCTAAATCGTCAATCATAAATCCATGAAAAGCTCCGCAGTGCCGCCGCCACCGAAGGGGAGATTCGATGGATAGAAAGTCTCTGTTCTCGCACCCAGCCGGGACGGGGAAGTGCCCCCGGAGCCATCTCCATTGATCTCCACCGCCATCTCCATCACCATTGCTGATTCCCATGATGAGGAGGGAGTAGTTCTCTCTCAAGGCTAAGGGTTCTACCGGTAGCTATGTGTTCATCTCTCTCTATGCATGATCATATTGTGATCATGAGCTTTGTAATCAAGTAGATCTACCTTGCTACTCAAGTGAGTTATTAGATCTCTGCTCTCCCCATGTGTGTGAAAGTGACAACATGCATACCAAGGTGGCACTTAGGCTAGAGATTACAAATACTTGTTATGAGTTATATTTGGAGTTGGATGTGTTTATGAAATTGTGGTGTTTGTTGGACCTATCTAGTGCTCAAGGTGACAGTGTGGGGTTTTGTAGATGGGAAAGGCTTACTTTGAGGTGTGTTGTTATAGCCCTACCATGGATTAGAGTGTCCAACCGGAGAGTAGTTAAGAGTAGTATCATAAAGAGAAGATATTTATATGAGAGTGTTCACTAGTGAAAGTATGATCCCTAGGCCTTGTGTCTTAGCATTGATACACCGTTTGCTACTGGATCTGTTACATGTTTGCTTGCTTCTATCTTTACTTCAGTTTGCCTTTAGTCTTTTCCATGCCATCAAGTTATTTTCTAGCACCGTTACCACTTATAATTATCCATACCACTTGTATTTCACTATCTCTTCGCCGAACTAGTGCACCTATACACCTGAAAAGTGTATTGGGTGTGTTGGGGACACAAGAGACTTCTTGTATCTTGATTGCAGGGTTGCTTGAGAGGGAATACCTTTAACCACTTCCTCCCTAAGTTCGATAAACCTTGGGTGATCCACTTAAGGGAAAACTTGCTGCTGTTCTACAAACCTCTGCACTTGGAGGCCCAACAACTGTCTACAAGAATAGAAGTGCGTAGACATCAAGCTATTTTCTGGCGCCGTTGCCGAGGAGGTAAGGTAAAAGGTATTCACACCGGAGGATTAAAGAAGAAGAACCTCACATGGCAAACGCCTATTTTCTAGCGCCGTTGCCGGGGAGGTAAAAGGTACTCACATCGTCCGGTGTGAGTGCTCGAAGTTATTTCCTTTAGATTCTGCAATTTTGTCTTTTGTTTCTTGTTTTCACTAGTTAGGCTTAATGGAAAACAAAAAAAATTAGAGAGCTTTATAGTATTTATCTTGAGTTAGGACATGAAGTGTTTGAAGAGAAAATTAAAAAACCTATGGAACTTTATTTGCATGCTAATAGCAATATTATCAGTATGAATTCTTTGAACACCATTATTGCTAATGCTATGGAAAAGTCTAAGCTTGGGGAAGCTATTTTTTTGAAAATTATCTTTTTAGTCCCCCAAGTACGGAGGAGAAAATTTACTTTGATGATACTATGCCTCCAATATATGATGATTATAATGATGAGTATGATATTTTCAGCCCACCTACTATTGAGGAAGAAATTAATTATGATTATAATATTCCTCCTATATTTGATGATTATGGTGATGAAAATAATAATGATAGCTATTTTGTTGAATTTGCTACCACTACGATCAATAAGAATGACTATGTTTATGTGGGGACTATTAATTCTTTTATGCATGTGGCTCATGACAAGAATGTTTCTTGTGATACTTATATTGTTAATTTTATTCATTATGCTACTAAAAGTTATTATGAGAGAGGGAGACATGGTTTTATGCATCTCAATAATATTAAGTTTCCTCTCTTTATGTTGAAAGTCTAGAAGTTGCACTTGTTTTGCTTTTCTATGCATGTTGCTTTGTGTTTTCATGACTTGTTTCTTTACAAGATTCCTATGCATAGGAAGTGGGTTAGACTTAAATGTGTTTTGAATTTGCTTCTTGATGCTCTCTTTTACTTCAATTCATATTTCTTTTGTGAGCATCTTCTCAAACTATCAAGCTTAACTTAAAGGCATTAAAGAAAAGTACTTATTGGGAGATAACCCAAAAGTTTTAGATGAGTCTTGGAAGTTATTACTTTAGTAATAACCACTCCTTATCCTTTTTATTTGCTTTTTGTGCTAAGAGTAACCTCTAATGAGAGAGAAGTAATGATTGGGAAAGTTGTTGTCCCGAAACAGATTTTTGTGCTTCACCGTAAACATTCATGTAAAATCTATATACGTCCTTTTGAGGCGTGAATTTTTGTGCTTCTGCCCCAGGTTGTTATCTAACTTTCGTTAGTTCAACACTTTTTTATTTGAGCAACATAAGGTCTTCGAAGAAATTCGTCTTTACCTGCTGGTCTGTTTTGACAGATTTCTGCCTTTTTCTGCATTTGCTTCTTGTTGGTTCCTTTTTGAGTTTTTTTTGGGGAATTGAGCTTTTTGAGGGAAGTGCTACAGTTGCTAATGTTCTAATGGAAGTTTATTTGGTGTTAGAACTGAAACTTAAGACTTGTTCTCTTGAGTGCACTAATGCTGCTAATAAAGATTGTGTGAAGTTTTGTATGAAGGCAAAATTTCAGGTGTATGGAAGTAAAGAGTAATGAGATGAAGGATGGACTAAAGCTCAAGCTTGGGGATGCCACACGTGTCACCCCAATAAATATCTAAGAATTACAAGCGTCAGAGCTTGGGGATGCCCATGGCATCCCCTTCTTCATCAATAAAAATCTCAGGTTTCTTCCAAACACTTCATTTTTATTGTTTCATGCATAGTTGTGTTGTTCTTGGAGCGTCTTCTTTTTTGTTTTCATTTTGGTTTTTTGTTTGCTTTGTTTGCTTAGTTTTATGAATAAATTGGTTGGACCCCCTCTTTCATACATTGGATTTCAAATAGCTTGGTTTGGATCGGAAAAGAGTAGGAAAGTTCATGCTTAAGTGGTAAAGAGAGTTTGTTTTTGACTGTGGCCTATTCTTTGTCATGCCATGCTTGATACTATTTTGGCTTTATGCTTAGTATTCTTTGTTGTAGCATTACTTATTATAAACAATTGAGATTGCTTAATGTGCCTTGAAAGAATCATGCGTTGTTTTAGCATATTAAAGCATAGTATTGTGATATTCTCCTTTGATGCTTTATTTGGGTTGACTTGTCACATGCTCACACCATGTTATGACTATCCCAAGTCACCATATCCTTTATGATCCTTTAGTTTTCAACTTGTAGTATCACTTTATGCTTTGATCAATGATGTTTTGTCGCTCTACATGATTATGGCCATTATTGCTCTCTTAGTTTGTCGCTCCCAGTCTTTTGCTAGCCTCCACATCCAAGTATGAGTTCCACTCATGCATCCAACTCCCTAAACCAAGTTATTCCAAAGAGTCCACCATACCTACCTACTAGCTTATGCTCTTCCAAGTATATTCATGATTTTGTTTACCTTCCAAATTAAACTTGTTATGAGAAAACTAGTGATTAAAGCTCTAACGAAATTGATGGCACACTTTACTTTTCTTGCCCTTAATAAACTTGAACCATTGTGTCGTCTGTGTTGTATATGCTTGCACTTATTTGTTGGGAATTAGCAGAACCATGCTTTCATGGGGAACGCTTTCAACATTGCACTTGGTACTTGTACCTAGTTGATCTCATGCTCTTTTGTATATGGATGTCGTCGGTGTGAAATGAAAGGGGAGCTTGTAAGTCCATGGAGTTATGTATATGTGTTAGAGAAACGCCTGGGCCGCTGGTCTAATCCATGTTGACATGGTGGAAACCCGCAGCGTAACCATAATGAGCTGTCTATGAAGCATTCTTCTTATAAAAAAAGAGTCCTATATTGAAAAAAAAGAGAAAAGAGAAAAAAAGAGATTATGAAAAGAGGAAAGAGAGAAAAAGCACCATATTCCCATGGTAAATAAGAAGATTGCTGAGATGCTCGTTGTCTGCTTGCGTTGTCATTTTGATATGGGGATTCTTCCGTATCATCGGGCGAGGGGTACCCCGTTGGCGGTTCTCCATGATACACATGTACTTACGATGACAAGAACTTACCGGTTACTAAACTTGAGTAGCATGAGGAGCGGCCCTCGTATACAAGGGACATGAGATTTCTGACTTATACTTCGTCAAGCATGTACACCATAGTTTGTTCACTTTAACCTTAATCACTTCAAGATGCTTATGATAGGGGCAATGAGAGATGAAAGCTATAAGTACCATAATTTTTGGAAGCTCTTTATGAGACTTGAATCCCTACTTCCTTCTATGAAGGCCTTTCTTCCACTTATACATTGGTCTCCACCTTCTACCTTTATGCACCTACTTTGAGAGCATAGTGGCCATTCTTAGTTCTATGTGCATTGTCCCAAGACTAGTTGATTGATGCATAACTTGATATTGCTTGTTTTAAACTATTTGTATCTAGTCACTCTTATGAACTTTGAAGGTGTCCTATGCATTTATGTTTGCTACTCTATGAGGGACAAGCTGAATGCCACTATGCTATGTTTTCTTTATGTGAAACAAACAAACGTCTTGCAAAGCATTGTAATTCATGAATCTTTTGTTTGTGCCTTTTCTTGTTACAACATAGTTGCTATGTCTTATTGCTGGAACTTTATCTTTCACGCTATGTTGAAGTACTATGATCCCAGCTATCCATGTTTTACAAATACTTTGATCAACTTTATGATGGTGCATGTCACCTCAAAAATTATTCTTTCTTTTTATCACTTACCTACTCGAGGACGACCAGGAGTAAAGCTTGGGGATGTTGATACATTCAAAATGTATCTATAATTTTTGATGTTCCATGCTTGGTATTATCTACTTTCTTGTGTTTTGTTCCAACTTTGGAGTTCTTTCTATACACTTTCTTGGACTAACCTATTAACAAGTGCCATAGTGCCAGTTGCCTATTTTCTGCTGTTTTTGGTTCCAAAAAGTCAAAAAATGAATATTCTCGGAATTGGATGGGACAAAAGCCAAAATTGATATTTTACCAGAAGACTCACGGAGCCAGAAGACGAGACGGAGAGGGGCCACAGGGCGGCCACACCATGTGGTGGCGCGGGCTAGCCCTAGCCGCGCCACCAGGTGGTGTGGGCCCCCTGGCCGCCCACTGACCTCGCCTCTTCGCCTATAAGAAGCCTCCCGATGCGAAAACCCTAAATCGTCAATCCGAAATCCATGAAAAGCTCCGTAGTGCCGCCGCCACCAAAGGGGAGATTCGGGGGACAGAAAGTCTCTGTTCTCGCACCCAGCCAGGACGGGGAAGTGCCCCCGGAGCCATCTCCATTGATCTCCACCGCCATCTCCATCACCATTGCTGATTCCCATGATGAGGAGGGAGTAGTTCTCTCTCATGGCTAAGGGTTCTACCGATAGCTATGTGTTCATCTCTCTCTCTATGCATGATCATATTGTGATCATGAGCTTTGTAATCAAGTAGATCTACCTTGCTACTCAAGTGCTTTATTAGATCTCTGCTCTCCCCATGTGTGTGAAAGTGAGAGCGTGCATACCATAGTGGCACTTAGGCTAGAGATTACAAATACTTGTTATGAGTTATATTTGGAGTTGGATGTCTTTATGAAATTGTGGTGTTTGTTGGACCTATCTAGTGCTCAAGGTGACAGTGTGGGGTTTTTCTAGATGGGAAAGGCTTACTTTGAGGTGTGCTGTTATAGCCCTACCATGGATTAGAGTGTCCAACCGGAGAGTAGTTAAGAGTAGTATCATAAAGAGAAGATATTTATATGAGAGTGTTCACTAGTGAAAGTATGATCCCTAGGCCTTGTTTCTTAGCATTGATACACCGTTTGCTACTAGATCTGTTACATGTTTGCTTGCTTCTATCTTTACTTCAGTTTGCCTTTAGTCTTTTCCACGCCATCAAGTTATTTTCTAGCACCGTTACCACTTATAATTATCCATACCACTTCTATTTCACTATCTCTTGGCCGAACTAGTGCACCTATACACCTGACAAGTGTATTGGGTGTGTTGGGGACACAAGAGACTTCTTGTATCTTGATTGTAGGGTTGCTTGAGAGGGAATACCTTTGACCACTTCCTCCCTGAGTTCGATAAACCTTGGGTGATCCACTTAAGGGAAAACTTGCTACTGTTCTACAAACCTCTGCACTTGGAGGACCAACAACTGTCTACAAGAATAGAAGTGCGTAGACATCAGCCATCGCGGTTGTCTGGCCATTTGTTGTTATCGGGGTAAAGAAGTCCTGGCGTGCCGAACGGTTGTTCGTCCATGTTCCGCATTGTCACGCGGTAGCCAGGGATGCAGCGAGCGAGGCGCCCGGCTGAGATGATGTCCAACTCCGAGGTGATCCTGTGCATGTTCGCGGCGCTGAGGTTCGGCCATCCCAATCCTCGCAGTAGCGGACGCCCTGGCCATCCGCGTCGTCGTCGCATGCCTTTCGCTTCAGCCTGCTGCTACCCCAAGCTCTACCCATAGCGGCAAATGGAGTCTGGAATCTAGTAGATTAATGGAGGCGTTCTGATAAGGAGGCGGATGGATTCGAGAGGGGATGGAATCAGGGATGGGGGAAGTTGTTCGAGTGGGGAGTGAATCTGCAAGGAACCGCTCACGCTGCCGGTTCTCATCCGCGTGGAACAAAAGAAGGGGGCGTAATTATTGAGGGCGGGCACCGGAACCGGCGAGAGGAAGTGAAAAAATAAATCGTAAAAGGGAAATGTGCGGCCCGCCTATTAGTGAGTGAAGGTCGGTACGCGCAAACGTGCCTACGTTTGAATTGATTCCACCGCATGCAAGTGGCGCAGAACAAATTTTAGGAAGTGCTAGCGTCGACGAGTAAAACCGCCGTTTTTTCGCCACCTTCACCCTACTACGGATGGTCGTGCACCATTCCAGATATTGGTAAGGGCGGTTCCAATCTTTCACTTCTCCGTCTCATTTCCTCCTCCACGGCCTCATCCATTTCCTCCACCACCGCATCACCCTCTTCCTCCGTATCCTTTCCCTCTTGCCTGTAGTCATGGACGCTCCGGACGTCCGAAACGACGGCAGGCAAGAAACTGCGCACTTCGACATCAAAGTACATGGTGGGAAGAAGATCGATGTCGTCTACACCACCGACCCTCGGACGGTGAGGAACACTCTGAATAATTTCACAAGTTGGCTGCAGTTCGAAGAAAACAGGTTTGTAGGTCTCGACCTCGAGTATAGACGCGATCGCCGTAGGATCGCCATGGTGAAACTCTCCATGAAGGGGCATGTCCTCATATACCAGCCTTTTTGCGAGAAGGGGGCTGACGGGATCTGGTAGACTGATGTCTTTTTGTTCCTGAACCGTCTGTTTGCAAAAGTTATTGCTATATTATTTGTCTGAATTCATTTTCATGTAGGTGGGGCGAAAGCATTAGGGATCTGTTTCATGACTTTCTTGTGAACCAGCACATAACATTTACCAGTGTTGACATCACAAATGACAGTAAACTGCTTGAAAGCCTGACTGTCAACATTAGAATCCCAAAGGAGTGCAGAGTGGACATCCAGGAAATTTACTGGATCCTAGGGACGAAGGGCGGCAAGACCGGGATGGCCGCTCTTGCCTCCGAACTCATAGACCCGTGGTACGTTGACATGAAGGACAGATTGCCGATATGTTCGTGGAGGCGTTTAGGGCACGATTACTGGGAGGATAAGCCACTTTCTGAACCTAATCTGAAGTACGTTGCAATTGACGAGTATGTTAGCCACGAGCTGTACTGCCAGATTGTAGAATCTCGTTCCAGGCATCACATCATTGAACCACCACCAAGGCAGGTTGTTTGTCCCAAATGCCGGAGTGTAGATGAATCTACAAACCGGGGCAAGCGACTGAAGGCATTCTAGGATCGGTTGCCTTCTCCAACAGGCTTGGATGTAGAGTATTAGTGCATGATTGTTGTGTTTATGAAAACATGTTATTTCATAAGTACACTATGTGAGCAATTACAAACTGCTGTGTATTACCTTTTTCAAACTATAATCTGGTTTATGACTGTATCCTTCTCAATAATCTGGGTTTGGTTATGACTTATGACTGTATAACACCTTATGCATGTCAGTCCTGGATTCTACCGCATGCAATTGGCATAGACAGAATTTGTAAGAATGAATGTTGAGCATACAAAAGAGGGAATGTAATTCATACAGGTTAAGTAGCTAATAGCACAGGGATCATACGAGCTTGGTTCTTACACACAGAATGCTTAGAAAATACAAGCGAGATAAAATACAGGCGAGATAAAACTAGGAACAAAATGCAAAACTAGTAGTGGTAAACAGCACACTCACCCACCCGCCAGATCCTGTTGAGCATCTCGTAGTAGACATACGCGTCCCTGGCTGCGTACTTGATTGCATCATAATCCAGGTGCCTCCACTCCCATCGCTCGTGCAGGTGCTTTGGGAACTCGATTTTCATGCCGGCGTACTCGCGGTCGATGATGTCGGAAGCGAGTCTAGCCATGTCGGCTTTCCCTGTACCGCCATCCGGGTACCTCCACAAACGTTGGAGATCGACGTGATTGATGACATGAACGAGGAGATCCTGTTCTAGCTTCGGAGTGTCGTTCTTGATGTCGACGCTGGTGAAGTAGATCTCCCTCCTGTGTAGGAACTCGCGAAGCTCCGGGCATACAGATTTGGCCCTACATACGTGATATAGTAGGCAGTGGTTGTGCATGGACAGCTACAAAAGCATCGTCCTCTTCCTATCTCTGGTATACTCGAGGTTAAGGCCGACGATCTTGTACCTGTTCATCGGCTCCTATAGCCGCTCGTACATTGTGATGACCTTGGTCACCTCCGCTGACGCATTTGTGTGGACAACCGTCAGCTTGGTGGTGCCATGGGCGGTGATTGTATACTCGTCGGTGTAGTCGCTCCCGTCGCCGAACACGCCGTACTCTGCGTCCATGGCAGCAGCTAATGTGGCGGCAGTGGCCTAGGGTCGGTAGCGGTGGCTGGGACTGGGTGTGGAGGTGGAGTGATTTGTTGCGGTGGTATGGCCAGGCGGAGGCGGTGCCTGCGGCACCGTCGATGGTTCTTGCGATGGCGGCGCCGGTGGAAGGAATGAGTTGGGGATTTTTGCACAGTGATGTGCTGAGGAGACAGAAGGCGATGCTTAAATTCCATTTACCAATATTCCGGTCATACCCATGCGGAAGCAAGTTTGATCGGGCGAGCACCGATGGTTTCCAATCCTAGCGATTAAATTCGGCGTCCGTCCCGGTAGGCGATGGGACGGGTGTGCGACGTGGCTTTGGCGTGGCAGAGACCGGTCATGTTGACCACTATCCCGTTGCCGATCCGCAGCGGGTGCGCGGTGTTGACACGACGTAATGTGACAGGACAGAAGGAAGTGTACAGTTATTATTAATTCCTAACAAGTTTAAGAAGTGTAAGCATAGACATGGACCTAGCATCCCTGCACCCCGGGGCAGCCACCCAACCGCTCAGGCCTGCCGATTGCGCAAAGCTTTTCCCGAATTTGCCAAAATGAAGCTCATTTGCCCATGCTTCTATAAGTTTCTCTGTAGGCCACTTGTGTAAGCATGCACGATCAAGCAACTTTGCAACACACGTGTCGGTGGAAAATCATTAGGTTTCAACGCACCACATAGTTTAGGGATTTAGAATATCTACATTGTGGAGCTCTAGCCAAATTGCATGGTAAAGCCAAATTCAGCTTTTTGTCAGATTTAGCTATAGAAACATTCTGTCTCGTTTGTCCTCTCTTTTGCCCTCCCGATATTCCGAAGCCCTCACATGCGCTCAGAGGGGGGTGCCGTCTGGTCAAAGGCTTGGCCGTTACGTGCGCCATGACGCCTAAAGTGGATTTTTTTTTGTTATTTGGCCTTTTTAAGAGCGGCTTTTCCCCTCTCTCTAACAGTTGTGTTTTTTTTGCCCAAAAAGGTAGGGAATCTAGAGCAGCTTCTCTCTTCATTCATTGTTCCTTTTGCGATCGTTTTTCCCCAATCTGGTAGCAAATCTAGAGCAGCAAAAAAACTAGCACCATAAACAAATTCAGTAAACAGAGCAGATGTAGATAAAGCAGCTAATATAGGTTATATAGTATGGTACTTAACGAGGTTCGATAATTAGGCTGCTCAGCAGCAGCAGCGGACTGCTTGAACACAGACAAGACAAAAGAAGCTACTTTACAGCAGCAGCAGCAGTAGCTGATCAGTGGCCCCTCGTGGCCTCTGCCAGGAGGGTATCCGCCTCCTCCCTCTGGCGCCTCCTCCACTTCTTGTTACCCATCCCCTTGACCTTGGGCACCTTGGGTCTGATCAGGGGCATGCGACCCTCCTCGATAGCCACCTTCTGGAGGTTGAGGAGGTGAAGACCGAGCGCCTGGTGCTTGGCCCTGAAGCCGTGGACGTTCACGGACTCACCACAGGTGCTCACGTCCTTGGCATGCTTCACGAGGGAGTTGAAGTCCGTGCCGCGGAGCCTCCTGGTGGGGCAGAAGGGGCACTTGTACACGTCGCCAGCAAAGAAGTTGTTGTACTGACCGGACTTTAGCCTCCTCAGCACATGACGAGTCTTGGTGTCCTGCGACTCGTCGTCGCTGCGGAGGTCGCTGCTATCCTCCTGTTGGAAAAAAACAGTAGAGTGAAATAAGGACATGATTGAGATACTTTGATTATCGAGATTGATTTTTTGCATAAATTAACCGAATGCGATCTCCCAATTATTCCCCAAATCTCAAACCAAATTGAATACTGATCCCAACTACGAACAGGGGGATTCATCGAAAATCAAGATCTAACACAATAGGATTAGCTACTGTAAAGAATAAGAACAACCGAGCCCTCATAACATACGATCTAGCATCCAACGATGGGAACGGGGGAAGAACAAGGGAAGGGGAGAAAACCCTGGTTACCTCAGACCATGGGTCGGCGATGCTGGTGTCGTAGGGGTTCTCTAGCCTTATGTAGACAACCTCCTAGTAGACAAGAGCTTGCTGAGAAGATCGGGCCTCCCCATATCATCTTGGTATCAGAGCGTTGGGTTTACTCGGTGAGCAATATCATCTTGGTAGCAGATTTCCTCGTTGCCTCGGTAAGCAATCCACAATCCATCCATAGATTAGAGAGTGTTTTTCATCCTATACAGAAAAAGGCCCACAAAAAGAGTTGCCATAGCCTAGATTACATCGTATTTGAGTAATAGTTGCTGGTCGAGTTCCTCTATTAGATTAGATCTAGATCTGTTCTTTGTAGATTTGTTTTCTAGTTGTTCTAGTTGTTTTCCACCATCTTTTTCCGCTACCATCAAGTCAGATCCGATCCAAGTAAAGAGTCCTAGTTGTGTACTACTTGGCGAGTCGGACTAAAAAAAATAAAAAAAAATTCGGCTCGCTGCCTCACGCCTGACCGCAGAAAGGTCTGTGCTCTAGCGTGAAAAAAAAATCCGAAAAAAAAAAATTCGGACCTTCGCCTTACCACAGACAAGTCTATCCTCATACGAGAAATTTTTGTGTCTGCCGACATCCTACCGCGACAGGATTTTAGGCCGTTTCTCTGCCGTGGCAGAGACCAATTCTCAGGTAAAAAAAATTTCTTTTTTTTGTTTATTTTTTTTACTGAGTCCACATAGCGTACCTATCCTTGTGAGCCTTAGTAAGCCTTTCTTTGTGTCTAAAACTATCCTACGAGACTAGCGTGCTTAGTGCTCTACGGGCTGCTCAGTTAGCAATCTTGTGCCCGTTTCGTTGAGAAATTGCTAGCGTCTCTCCTTGTGCATTGCAACACGAGCGTTCCTCCGACATACCTCATTTTTTTGAGCTCATTTTCATAGTTGCAATTGCCCCATTTATCTCCACCGTGTGTGTTTCCGTGGGTCTTTGTCATACGATTAGCACTAGGACTTCTTTGCGGTGTAGTTAGGATACCATACCTACAGCTCCACCATAAATACCCTGTGTGCCCTGTGATCGTTCTCTATACCTTTGATATTCACTTCACCACATCAGTGCATCAGTTTTTGATTTCGTTTGGTAGATCATCTCTATTCACTTTGGAACGGTAAGATCTCCTTTCTTATTAGTTGTGAGAGTTTCCACCATACTGATTTTGATTTGTTCACTAATGTACTAATAATGTCTTCTAGTAGTGTTGATGTGATGCAGAAAATGGAGGCAGGTGATGTTACAAATAATGTGGGGACGTATAGTTACACATTCATCAAAAATTGGCGTTGTAGTGGAACTTTTTGGAAGGAAGAACGCGGTATTTTTGATGGTGATGGTCTTTTCCACCATAGTGTGATGATTGGTGAGCGATGTGCTTCCATTACCATTGATAGTAACTCTACTATTAATATGATCAGCGTTGAAGTTGTACAAAAGTTGCAGCTACCCACATGTGCCCGTGCGGTGCCATATCTCTTGCATTCATCATATGGCACATTGCTGATTTCACACACCGCTGATGTTCCTATGACTTTTAAAGAGCATACTGAGATTGTGCGCTGTGATGTATCTCCTATACCACTTGATTCTTGTCACATACTATTGGGAAAACCTTGGAGCAGAAGGTTTTACGCTCAAATATGTCCTGTTGTTGGAAGGATTTCTTTCAAATGGAACATGAAGAGGCGTGTTATGCTCAGGATTTCACCCGACAAATTTCATGAGTACCATCTTCTTCGCAAGGAGAGGACAAAAAGAGTTCAGTTTGTCTGCTAAGTACAAGGTCATGATGAATGGTGACAATTCTAGTATTTGTCATCTTGAACACAGTGTGCATTACAACCCATGTGAGAATGAGAGCCACATAGCCCAGCTGAGTGAGAGTGTTATCAAAAGTGAGCTGTGTGATTCCACTAAACGTGAGGTTGAGAGCATCCATTCTAAGAGTATGAGAGAAAAAGAAAAAATCAGTGCAGTAGATGCTAATACATGTGAGGATATTGCTACTAATGTAATCATCTCTACTCCTAGTATTGTTTCTTGTGCTATGCAGGTTGCTTTTGAAGAAAGGGAGCAATCTATTTTACAACCTACATCCTCGGACTGTGCATTGTCACTTGCGGCGGATGTTTTAGTACCTACTACAACTGAGGAGATTGTTGATGACATTGGTACTGTTTTGGAGCTTCAGCCAACATGTGCGACATATTGTGAGTCTATTCCTTTACTGAAGCCTCCTTGTGATTTGCCTTGCACTACTGTTTCAGCACCATGTGATAGTTTACCAAATTCAAATTTTGATCATGTAGTACTGATAACACATAAGGAAATACTTGCTCGAATACCACCTGCTGATATTGTGTATTCCATCATGCTAAATGAACCTATGAGTATGAGCTGTGCTATGGATAAGATTTCTGAAATTTCATTTCTGAATTCTAGCACATATTCTCCTTATTTCACTTTCAATCTGATTGGTGAATATAGCATGCATGAAAATTTTCTTGTGGATCACATATGCATTACTTGTGATAGAATCGCTCAATTGAAACATGCTGTTTTCAGCCAAACATCACAAAATGTTTGCTATGGGACAATAGCTCATGTTCCAGATATTATGGAAATACATTCTGGTCTAGTTGATATATTGCAACCAACACAAGTAATTTTACCTATGTTGGATTGTTCTAATCTTGCTAGAATAGGACCCAAGTTTTCATATTCACTATGTTTGTCCCAAAAGTCTTTGTCTAGTTTTGTTACTACTTTAGACTTCCTTGATATTTGCAAATTGAGTTGCATTTTACATACTGGACAACATGATCATGTTCATAATAATCAGAGTAGCGCAGTTGAAGCATGTCATGATTCAATTTGGTTTTCAGACATATTGAATTGGTTTGATCTTGTTCACAAATTTGATCATAGATCTTCTTTGAGAAAACTGAATTTAATATTGAAGAACATGACTATGTATTTAGTTGTTTTTCACCATGATCATGATTCTTTGTACTTCACTTATACCTGCAAGTTAAGTTGCTTGATGTATACTGGACATACTTTTCATGTGAACAACAATAATACAACATGTTATATATACATATACTTTGCGTACACGTTGTTCTTTTTGTTTCTCCCACTTTCAGCTTACCCAAAGCCGAGGACGGCTTTTCATGAAGAAAGGGAGGATGATGAGGATATATACATGGATTATGATGATTCTGACTGCCTGAACTGGAAGGAAATATTGAGTCAAATCAATAATTGAACCTGATGTTTTACTTAATGAGAACTTTGTACTTAATGAGAACTTTGTACTATCTGATGGTTTACTTATTGAGAACTTTGTACTATCTAAGTCTATGCATCTTTGTATGATCAGATTTATTGATAACACAAGCGTTGCGCGAGGAGGAGGAGAGTTGCAGCAAGAAGGACAAGCGCTGATTTCCAATATCAACAAGTGCGCGAGGGAGGAGCGGGAGGCATGCGCACTAGGAGGCAATAAGGAAATCACGTATGAGCAAGAGAGAGAGATGGCGCACCAAGAATTACATGTTTGAGGTGTTCCACGACATTTGGACTGCGTGCCAATAAGGCCGAACCCATATATGGGTTGGTATGTATCAGTTTGAGTCGAACCGAGTCAGTTTGGGCCAAGTTATGGCTGTTTTTAGGCCCGTTTAGAGGGGAGGACGCCCCAGCCCTCATATAAACCTCCGTAGCCGTCACAAGTTAGGGTTTAAGACCACGTTAAAATATTTGGAGGTGTTTCTTTCATAGAACCTCTGGAATTACCCTGTGTTCGAATCTGCCAACTATAATTGAGTGTGATCTGTTGTTCCATTGGGAATTAGTAGATTGCATACTACCGTTCATGGTCACGGCTGCATGCGCAAGAGTGTGGTGTTGTGAATATCCTACAAGGTTCGAGAGCTGTTGCATTGGCATCAGGGATCGAGCGGGAGAGATCATAGCTACACACTAGTTATCTATCATCCACCATCACCATCGACAAGAGCTTGCTGAGAAGATCGGGCCACTCCATATCAGTAGGGGTCCCAGCCGAGCGGGATCTGTCCGAGACCGGCGGGGGCCTCCTCGTCGGCGGCGGTGGATGCGGGGACGGGGACGGGGGGCTCCTCGCCGGCAGCCTTGGAGGCGCCGATGGCCACCATGACGATCTTCTCCATGACCGGCGTGGTTGGGGTTTTGTTGGGCGTTTGTAGAAGGTGATGGGACAGTGGAGACGGTTGAGTGAGCGAGTGCGTGATTAGTGGGAGTGGGGAGGCCTCTATTAAAGGAGAAGGGAAGCAGCGTTTCGTTGCACTACCGTGCACCGCGTATGCTAATGCACCATGCACGGCCACACGTGTCCGCTACCGCCCCGTGCACTGCACACGCGTACCGTGAGTCACTTTTTTCCCTCGTGTCTAACCATGGCGATTCAGTTGTACTCAGTTTTTCCCACCAACCGTTGATCCTCTGTGATCTAGCGGACAGGATAACCATTATATCTGTTGAGGGCACCCCTCTATCCATGCAAAATAATGAGTATGCCACCGGAACTTTAACAACATAAACAGATGAACTTTAATATATTTTGAAGGGTACGAAAATAGAAATCCCCATAGTTTAAGGGTCTAGATACGGTAAGAGAACTAAATATTATTAGTGGCCGGGCCAGCACAGTGACGGGGTTGGTTGGCTAGAAGTTGCTGATTCCTAAGTAAGGGGACACTAGGCCGTTCTTGACATACTCCCTCAGGAACTTGCCATAAGTAGCGTGCTTAGCCTTGGTCGCCGACTTGTGTTTACTAGTCGGGCTTTTACCGATGCCAACCGCATGCGGAATCAAGCTGGCAATCCTCGGGTTGACTCCTTTCTTCCAGAAAGGGCACCTGAGCTCCCCAAGTCGAGTGCGGAAAGGGATTATCCCGCTCTTGAGCTTCTTCATGACATGGCGGCTCTTGTTGTCCCTGGTCTCCTTGTCAGAGTCCATCTCACTTGAATACACCTGTAATGTATGGAATACAAACTGAAATGAGCAAAATAATAAATATATATTCCTTCCACCATTCCAAGTTACTTTCGATGCAATAACATGTCTATACAGGTTCAGCAGTTCATTACGTCCGTCTCCCCAGCTCGCTCCTAAATTAATGTGGTTTGTGTTCTTGGTAACTTATTAATAAATAAATAAATAATGTGGATTCATTCAGAACAGACTAGATCTCTCCATGTACCGGTTTGTACGTTGCATCTTATCATTAGGACTAGATTTTTTTATGACGCCTGGATAGATTAAGCTCGAGCAGAAAATATGAAACATGTAGAAATAGATGTACCTTCGGGTACACGAGCGGAGCGTGTTCGTCGAACTCCACGCCCTCATCGGCGCCTCCGAAGTCGTCAGCACAGGCGTGCACATGGTCCCCCAAGGGGTTGAACTACATGTCCTCCTCAGCCTGTGTTGCGTGATGCTCCTCCAGATTTTCCGCATGAAGCACCACCCCGGTGGCGATGCCCGGACACTCACCCCCACGCACTAGTTTCATGGAGAAGGTTCATGCAAGTACGTTCAAGATTGTGGGGTTTTGCTGGATAGAAA
>CAJUXJ010001749.1:0-33710 GCA_910589775.1 Avena eriantha
CTGAAGGGTACGGGTAGGCTACACTAGCGTAAAATCAAAAAATTTTCTACCGCGTCAACCGGAATACTATTGGCATAGATCAAGGGATTACCGCTAGACGCGCAGGTGCGGAACTCGATGAAGCACGTTGCGGCAGTGTAGATGTTTCTACGTCTCCTCCTCGTCCTCGTCCCACGAGCAGCTCCCCGTTTGCCACGGCTCGCCAAGTGCTACAAGGCAAGCACCTCCGAGGTATCCACACGTCCGGAGTGGAAGCCGTCACAAGACAGACTGCTAGGTCTGCGCGTGCAACACAGGCGGAAGAGGAGTGGCGGCTGGGTGGAAATATCTCACCTTTTCAGCTCGCCTCACTCCTCTTAGATAGGCATCCCTGGTGGGCTTCTACATTAGCAGCCCCATTAGCAGCCTAAGCCTGGTCTAATTCGGATCCAATCCTCATTATGCTTCCAGCCCCTAAAGTGTGTGAACCTATAGGTTCATACACGTATAGACATGACGCGAGTACACTTACTCCGTCAATAGTTGGTAGGGGGCCTCTAGCAAGACGTGCCAACTCCTAAACGCATATAAAGATCATTCGGACGAACCATCACAAGGTTGAGTACATGTCTTTCCCTTTGCCTCACGATATTTGGTCTAGCTCTAAGCTGACCTCTCTTTCTCGATACTGTGATTCAGAATCCCTTTACTAGGTTAACTCTTAACCATATTAGCACGGCCATGCATTCTGGATCCGATCACTCGAGGGGCCCAGAGATATCTCTCTCAAGTAGAGAGGGGCAAATCCCATCTTGATTGACCGATGCCTTGCAGCATGTATCAGGACAAACCCGAAAGCTACCTTTATAACTACCCTAGTTACGGAGTAGTGTTTGATAGCCCCAAAGTAGGTCGATCCACATCTCAAGTACATGCGACAATCTCAGGTCTAAGGACAAAACGTACACGATGTGTAGAGAGAGCTGCAAGTATTATTGCTCGTCTCATGTTGGGTCAGTCCAACCCCATGTTCATAACATGTGTCCACATCATTGGTTTGACATCTCCATGTCAATGACTTGCGAAACATAGTCATTAACCAATCGATGTGCTAGTCTAATATTCACGTGTGTCCTCGCATGAACTCCGACTAGGGACAATTATTAGATAACCATACAAGTAAAGAGTTTCACAAACAATTCACATAATTGCCAATCAATACAAGTTGCCTGGTATATGGATATTCAAGGAACATTATAATAACTCATGGATACACATGAAATACAATCATCTCTATGATTGCCTCTAGGGCATATTTCCTTCAGTCTCCCACTTGCACTAGAGTCAATCTAGACAGTATCTAATACCTATTGCTCTTGTGTGCGCTTCATGCGCAGGCTGCGGGAGTGGCTTAGTCAAGGGATCAGCAACATTTGAGTCCGTATGTATTTTGCATAACATGACACTACCTTCATCAATGAACTCACGAATCAGATGGTAGCGCATGCGAATATGTTTGTTCTTCTGGTGCTGTCTAGGTTCTTTGGCTTGTGCAATAGCACCATTGTTGTCACAATAAACGTCCAAGGGATTGGACGAGCCCTGAACCACACCAAGAGCGATCAGGAAATTCCTAATCCAAACAGCTTCCTTTGCAGCCTCCGAGGCAGCAATATATTCAGCTTCTGTTGAAGAGGAGGCCACTGTATCTTGCTTGGAACTTTTCCAGCTCACAGCACCACCATTCATGACAAACACATAACCTGATTGCGATTTCGAGTCGTCTGAGTCATTAAGGTAACTCGCATCTGTGTAACCCTTTACACTGAGTTCAACCTCACCTCCATAAACTAGGAACATATCCTTAGTCCTTCTCAAGTACTTAAGGATATTCTTTACCGCTGTCCAGTGAATCTCACCTGGATCAGCCTGGTATCTGCTCGTAACACTTAGAGCATAGGAAACATCTGGGCGAGTACATGTCATTGCATACATGATGGATCCAATAGCCGAAGCATATGGAACCCTACTCATGCGTTCTCGCTCATCAGTGGTCGAAGGACACTGAGTCTTGCTGAGTTTAATGCCGTGAGACATGGGCAAGAACCCCTTCTTAGCCTCTTCCATGCTGAACCGTTTCAACACTTTGTCAATGTACGTACTCTGGCTTAATCCAATTAGCCTCCTTGATCTATCTCTATAGATCTTGATACCCAGAATATATGCCGCTTCTCCCAAGTCCTTCATAGAAAAACTATTTTTCAATGAGGATCTTAACAGACTCGAGCATAGGAATGTCATTTCCAATCAATAATATGTCATCCACATATAAGATTAGAAACAACAAGTGATTTCCCATTTTCTTTCTTATACACACAAGGTTCTTGTTCGTTTTGGTGAAGCCAAACTCCTTTACAACTTCATCAAATCGAATGTTCCAACTCCGAGATGCTTGCTTCAGCCCATAAATAGACTTTTGAAGTTTGCATACCTTTCCAGCATTGTTTGGATCGACAAAACCTTCGGGCTGCATCATATACACGTCCTCAGAAAGGATTCCATTTAAGAAAGCCGTCTTGACGTCCATCTGCCATATCTCATAATCGAAATGTGCAGCAATGGCTAGAATGATCCGTATAGATTTAAGCATCGCTACGGGCGAGAAAGTCTCGTCGTAGTCAACTCCTTGAACTTGTCGAAAACCTTTTGCAACAAGTCGAGCTTTATGGATGTGAACATTTCCATCCATATCAATCTTCTTCTTATAGATCCACTTGCACTCGATGGCTTTAAAACCATCAGGCAGGTCAACCAAGTTCCAAACTTGATTGTCTCCCATGGACTCTATCTCGGATCTCATGGCAATCAGCCATTCTCAGAGTCTGGGTCCACCATCGCTTCTGCATAGGTCGCAGGCTCATCATTGTCTAACAATAATAACTCTCGCGCTTCGCGGAGCCTCGCCGACCTTCGTGGTTGTGGTGCTTCTATTGCCACGGGTTCCTCAACTTGTTCTGCTACAATAGCATCACTCGTAGAAGCATCCCCGACTGGCTCATCTTGAACTTCTTCAAGTCGCACCGACCTTCCACTCGTTCCCTTTGTGAGAAACTCTTTCTCTAGGAAAACACCGCTACGAGCGACAAACACTTTGCCCTCTTCTCGGTTGTAGAAGTAATACCCTAAGGTTTCCCTTGGGTATCCCACAAAAATGCACTTATCCGATTTGGGTGTTAGCTTGTCCGACTGAAGTCGCTTGACAAATGCATCACAACCCCAATCTTTAGAAAAGACAAACTGGGATTCTTTCCAGTCCACATCTCATATGGTGTCTTAACTACGGATTTAGATGGTACCCTATTTAGTGTGAAAGCTGTCTGTTTCTAGCGCGTAACCCCAAAATGATAATGGTAAATCCGACTGGCTCCATCATCGATCGAACCATGTCCAACAAAGTTCGATTACGCCGTTCAGAGACCCCGTTTCTTTGAGGCGTTCCGGGCGGCGTGAGCTGTGGAACAATTCCGCAACTCTTAAGATGATTGCTAAACTCGTGACTCAAATATTCAGCCTCCGCGATCAGATCGCAAGGCCTTTATTTTCTTGCCACGTTGATTCTCTACCTCATTTTGAAACTCTTTGAACTTTTCAAAAGTTTCAGACTTATGCTTCATCAAGTAGACATAGCCATATCTACTGAAATCATCAGTGAAAGTAATGAAGTAGTGATATCCTCCTCTGGCTGTCGTGCTCATTGGTCCACATACATCAGTATGTATGAGTTCCAACAAGTCTGTCGCTCTCTCGGGAAACCCCGTAAAAGGCGTCTTGGTCATCTTTCCAAGTAAACAAGCTTGACATGTCTCGTATGATTCAAAATCAAACGAAGTTAGAAGACCATCACCATGGAGCTTCTTCATGCGCTTTTCACTTATATGCCCCAAACGACAATGCCATAGATAGGTAGGACTCAAATCATTTGGCCGAAGCCTTTTAGCACTAACATTGTAAACACATGCATTATCAAGATTTAAAATAAATAACCCATTCACAATGGGAGCATCAGCCACAAACATAGCATTCTTAGAGATTACACAACCATTGTTTGTACTCGCGAATGAATAACCATCCCTCATCAAACATGAAGGTGATAAAATGTTTCGACCCATACTAGGAATGTAATAACAATTATTCAACTCCATGATAATCCTGACGGAAGGTGAAGTTGCATGACGCCGACGAACAATGCAGCAACCCTTGCTTTATTTCCGACGCGAAAATCCACTTCGCCTTTTTGCACTTCTCTAGTCCTTATTAGCCCCTGCATCGAATTGCAAATATGAGCAACCGATCCGGTATCAAATACCCAAGAGTTAACATAAGAATCTGCGAGAAAAATGTCCACAACATTTACAACAAGTGTACCTGAGTGGGAAGTACTCTTACTTCCACTTTTCTTCAAAGAAGCCTGGTACTTGCTGCAGTTTCTCTTCCAGTGGCCATATTCGTGACAAAAGAAACACTCAGTGTCTCCTGCAGGACCAGCCTTTTGCTTGGGTGCAGGGTTTGGCTTAGGGATCGTATCCTTAGCCTTGCCCTTCTTCTTCTGCCAAGAAGTGCCCTTTTTCTTGAAGCTAGGCTTGTTCTGCACAGCCATCACATGGCTATGCCCTGCACACTTCTTAATGTCACATTCTGCTGTTTTCAGCATCCCACATAATTCATTAAGGCCCCTCTCCACCCCATGCATATGGTAGTTCGAAATGAAATGCCCATAGCTAGATGGAAGAGATGCCAAAATGAAGTCAGTGGCCAACTCTTGGCCTAATGGAAAACCAAGCTTTTCCAAAGTCTGACTGTAACCAACCATTTTGATCACATGGGGGCCTACAGCTGCTCCCTCTGCCAGCTTGCATTCCACAAAGGACTTAGCGACATTGTACCTCTCAGTCCTAGCCTGAGTCTGGAACATGTCCTTAAGCGCAACGATCATATCGTACGCTTCCTGATCCTCAAACTGTTTTTGAAGATCAGGTTCCATGCATGCAAGCATAAGACAACTGACCTCAAGAGATTCATCACATGCTTTCTTGTAGGCATTCTTAAGGGTAGCAGTTGCATTATCAGCAGGTTCATCCGGGATTGGGGTATCCAGAACAGTTTCCTTTTTCTCAGCCCTGAGAACAATTCTCAGGTTACGGACCCAGTCCGAATAGTTTGTTCCATTTAGTTTATCCTTTTCAAGAATCGAACGCAAAGCAAAAGGTGATGAATTGTTCGGTGCCATTGATCTACAACAAAAAAAATATGCAAAATACTAAGCCATGTAACCATGAAAGAGTAAAACATATTAAACAATTTAATAGCATATACTCCCACTTAAATCAACATCCCTCTATTGATACTAAGTGATTCAAGATCCACAATTAACAAGTCGACTAGTGAGCTTTAGCATCACTGCTAGAAGACAAGGTAAATCGGTAAGCAACCTTTGCTAATCATATCACATATGACTCTTGTTGTTGGGTGACATCTCTATGTCAAAACCTAGGCGCCCAACCTTTATGCCCCAAGGTCCTTAACTGTTAAGATGACCTTGTTAAGCTCACCAACCCTTATGCGTGTAGGTATCCGATACAAACCCATCCAGCCAAGGAAAACCGTGGCACCCTAATTTCATAGACCCACCAACGATTGTACAGGGCATAGGATGGTGCAAGGTTTGGTTGGGAGGGCATGGTTTAACTTAAACTTTGTGAGGGATCGTTCTACTTCTATCATCTAAGCATGCATAGTAGTAAAACGTATAAGAATAGCATTCACATAGATGTGATACAGTATGGCCCATTTTCTCATGGTGATCTCCATCGCCATAGAACCTGTCCACCATGATGATCTCCATCTTCATGCTCTATGCGAGCCATCCTCCAAGTGATGAGTTCTCCAAGAACTAATACAAGCTATTACTCCTAACATCTAGTAATCAAAATTACATGGTATTGGGATCATCACAAGTTGGCACGCAGGCCATTACAATAATTGACAACACATATGGCTCCAGCCGTGTTGCCCAACTCACGACACGCAGGTCATGAAAAATACATACATGCATCACATACATTTTTGGGCCATACTGATCACATAAATCCTGCAAAACAAGTTGTGCATAGAATCGCATTCTACCGGATCATGTGAAATCGTACCACCTATGAACCTTAACGAGATACAAAAAGGGGGCTACGACTAAGGGGGGTCTAGGGGGTCTCCCCCTGCGGGGTTCGAAGGGGCAGTGCCCCTCGCGGTACCTTTAAGGATTTTGATCGGCAAATCCAATTTACCATAAACCGACCATAGTTCCGATTCGACCAAACTCCTTTGATCACGGTACGTCGATTCAGATCTAATTCCCGATTCGATCAATCATATTGATCTTCGCGTGATTCAGAAGGATTTATGTGTCACTGTCTACCCCTGATGGCGGAAACCGACCGGTAGGGGTAAGTCGTTCGACGACCTTAGAATCACGATCACGGAAAGTAAGATCATGGATCAATCTAGAAACACCCCCCATACAAACGATCATATCATTCATATCAATCTACATATCACCATATGCAAACTTCCCGAACCTATGACTGAATAGCATCGGCTCTGATACCACTGTAGGGTAACGGGTAGGCTACACTAGCGTAAAATCAAAATTTTCTACCGCGTCAACCAGGAATACTATTGTCATAGATCACGGGATTACCGCTAGACGCGCAGGTGCGGAACTCGATGAAGCACGTTGCGGAGTGTAGATGTTCTACGTCTCCTCCTCGTCCTCGTCCCACGAGCAGCTCCCCTTTGCGCTGCTCGTCCAAGTGCTACAGATGCAGCATCTCCGAGGTATCCACACGTCCGGAGTGGAAGCCGTCACACGCCAGACTACTAGGTCTGCGCGTGCAACACAGGCGGAAGAGGAGTGGCGGCTGGGTGGAAATCTCTCACCTTTTCAGCTCGCCTCACTCTCTCTTATATAGGCATCCCTGGTGGGCTTCTACATTAGCAGCCCATTAGCAGCCTAAGCCTGGTCTAATTCGGATCCAATCCTCATTAGGCTTCCAGCCCCTAAAGTGTGGTGACCCTATAGGTTCATACACGTATAGACATGACGCGAGTACACTTACTCCGTCAATAGTTGGTAGCGGCCTCTAGCAAGACGTGCCAACTCCTAAACGCATATAAAGATCATTCGGACGAACCATCACAAGGTTGAGTACATGTCTTTCCCTTTGCCTCACGATATTTGGTCTAGCTCTAAGCTGACCTCTCTTTCTCGATACTGTGATTCAGAATCCCTTTACTAGGTTAACTCTTAACCATATGTAGCACGGCCATGCATTTCTGGATCCGATCACTCGAGGGGCCCAGAGATATCTCTCTCAAGTAGAGAGGGGCAAATCCCATCTTGATTGACCGATGCCTTGCAGCATGTATCAGGACAAACCCAAAAGCTACCTTTATAACTACCCAGTTACGGAGTAGTGTTTGATAGCCCCAAAGTAGGTCGATCCACATCTCAAGTACATGCGACAATCTCAGGTCTAAGGACAAAACGTACACGATGTGTAGAGAGAGCTGCAAGTATTATTGCTAGTCTCATGTTGGGTCAGTCCAACCCCATGTTCATAACATGTGTCCACATCATTGGTTTGACATCTCCATGTCAATGACTTGCGAAACATAGTCATTAACCAATCGATGTGCTAGTCTAATATTCACGTGTGTCCTCGCATGAACTCCGACTAGGGACAATTATTAGATAACCATACAAGTAAAGAGTTTCACAAACAATTCACATAATTGCCAATCAATACAAGTTGCCTGGTATATGGATATTCAAGGAACATTATAATAACTCATGGATACACATGAAATACAATCATCTCTATGATTGCCTCTAGGGCATATTTCCTTCAGTCTCCCACTTGCACTAGAGTCAATCTAGACAGTATCTAATACCTATTGCTCTTGTGTGCGCTTCATGCGCAGGCTGCGGGAGTGGCTTAGTCAAGGGTTCAGCAACATTTGAGTCGTATATATTTTGCATAACATGACACTACCTTCATCAATGAACTCACGAATCAGATGGTAGCGCATGCGAATATGTTTGTTCTTCTGGTGCTGTCTAGGTTCTTTGGCTTGTGCAATAGCACCATTGTTGTCACAATAAACGTCCAGGCATTGGACGAGCCCTGAACCACACCAAGAGCGATCAGGAAATTCCTAATCCAAACAGCTTCCTTTGCAGCCTCCGAGGCAGCAATATATTCAGCTTCTGTTGAAGAGGAGGCCACTGTATCTTGCTTGGAACTTTTCCAGCTCACAGCACCACCATTCATGACAAACACATAACCTGATTGCGATTTTGAGTCATCTGAGTCATTAAGGTAACTCGCATCTGTGTAACCCTTTACACTGAGTTCAACCTCACCTCCATAAACTAGGAACATATCCTTAGTCCTTCTCAAGTACTTAAGGATATTCTTTACCGCTGTCCAGTGAATCTCACCTGGATCAGCCTGGTATCTGCTCGTAACACTTAGAGCATAGGAAACATCTGGGCGAGTACATGTCATTGCATACATGATGGATCCAATAGCCGAAGCATATGGAACCCTACTCATGCGTTCTCGCTCATTCAGTGGTCGAAGGACACTGAGTCTTGCTGAGTTTAATGCCGTGAGACATAGGCAAGAACCCCTTCTTAGCCTCTTCCATGCTGAAACCGTTTCAACACTTTGTCAATGTACGTACTCTGGCTTAATCCAATTAGCCTCCTTGATCTATCTCTATAGATCTTGATACCCAGAATATATGCCGCTTCTCCCAAGTCCTTCATAGAAAAACTATTTTTCAATGAGATCTTAACAGACTCGAGCATAGGAATGTCATTTCCAATCAATAATATGTCATCCACATATAAGATTAGAAACACAAGTGATTTCCATTTTCTTTCTTATACACACAAGGTTCTTGTTTGTTTTTGGTGAAGCCAAACTCCTTTACAACTTCATCAAATCGAATGTTCCAACTCCGAGATGCTTGCTTCAGCCCATAAATAGACTTTTGAAGTTTGCATACCTTTCCAGCATTGTTTGGATCGACAAAACCTTCGGGCTGCATCATATACACGTCCTCAGAAAGGATTCCATTTAAGAAAGCCGTCTTGACATCCATCTGCCATATCTCATAATCGAAATGTGCAGCAATGGCTAGAATGATCCGTATAGATTTAAGCATCACTACGGGCGAGAAAGTCTCGTCGTAGTCAACTCCTTGAACTTGTCGAAAAACTTTTGCAACAAGTCGAGCTTTATGGATGTGAACATTTCCATCCATATCAATCTTCTTCTTATAGATCCACTTGCACTCGATGGCTTTAAACCATCAGGCAGGTCAACCAAGTTCCAAACTTGATTGTCTCCCATGGACTCTATCTCGGATCTCATGGCAATCAGCCATTTCTCAGAGTCTGGGTCCACCATCGCTTCTGCATAGGTCGCAGGCTCATCATTGTCTAACAATAATAACTCTCGCGCTTCGCGCAGCCTCGCCGACCTTCGTGGCCTGTGGTGCTTCTATTGCCACGGGTTCCTCAACTTGTTCTGCTACAATAGCATCACTCGTACAAGCATCCCCGACTGGCTCATCTTGAACTTCTTCAAGTCGCACCGACCTTCCACTCGTTCCCTTTGTGAGAAACTCTTTCTCTAGGAAAACACCGCTACGAGCGACAAACACTTTGCCCTCTTCTCGGTTGTAGAAGTAATACCCTAAGGTTTCCCTTGGGTATCCCACAAAAATGCACTTATCCGATTTGGGTGTTAGCTTGTCCGACTGAAGTCGCTTGACAAATGCATCACAACCCCAAATCTTTAGAAAAGACAAACTGGGATTCTTTCCAGTCCACATCTCATATGGTGTCTTAACTACGGATTTAGATGGTACCCTATTTAGTGTGAAAGCTGTTGTTTCTAGCGCGTAACCCCAAAATGATAATGGTAAATCCGACTGGCCCATCATCGATCGAACCATGTCCAACAAAGTTCGATTACGCCGTTCAGAGACCCCGTTTCTTTGAGGCGTTCCGGGCGGCGTGAGCTGTGGAACAATTCCGCAACTCTTAAGATGATTGCTAAACTCGTGACTCAAATATTCACCTCCGCGATCAGATCGCAAGGCCTTTATTTTTCTTGCCACGTGATTCTCTACCTCATTTTGAAACTCTTTGAACTTTTCAAAAGTTTCAGACTTATGCTTCATCAAGTAGACATAGCCATATCTACTGAAATCATCAGTGAAAGTAATGAAGTAGTGATATTCTCCTCTGGCTGTCGTGCTCATTGGTCCACATACATCAGTATGTATGAGTTCCAACAAGTCCTGTCGCTCTCTCGGAAACCTCGTAAAAGGCGTCTTGGTCATCTTTCCAAGTAAACAAGCTTGACATGTCTCGTATGATTCAAAATCAAACGAAGTTAGAAGACCATCACCATGGAGCTTCTTCATGCGCTTTTCACTTATATGCCCCAAACGACAATGCCATAGATAGGTAGGACTCAAATCATTTGGCTGAAGCCTTTTAGCACTAACATTGTAAACACATGCATTATCAAGATTTAAAATAATAACCCATTCACAATGGGAGCATCAGCCACAAACATAGCATTCTTAGAGATTACACAACCATTGTTTGTACTCGCGAATGAATAACCATCCCTCATCAAACATGAAGGTGATAAAATGTTTCGACCCATACTAGGAATGTAATAACAATTATTCAACTTGGAGTCGTTCGAGACATGTGAATCCTGCCTACTCGGCAAAATGACCAAGACACCTTTTGCAAAGAGTTGTGAAAGGGCGTCCAACTTATTGGGACTAGTACATTTTGATGTATGTGGCCCAATGAGCATGACAACCAGAGGTGGTTATGAGTACTTCATTACCTTCACTAGTGATTTGAGTAGGTATGGATATATCTTCTTGATGAAACATAAGTCAGAATCCTTTGAAAAGTTCAAGGAATTCCAGAATGAGGTACAAAATCAACTCGGCAAAAAATAAAGTTTCTTCGGTCGGACCGAGGAGGCGAATACATGAGCCATGAGTTTGATGACCATCTTAAGAGTTGTGGAATAGTTCCTCAGCTCACTCCTCCAGGAACGCCACAGAGGAACAGTGTGTCGGAAAGGTGGAATCGAACCTTGTTGGACATGGTACGATCAATGCTGAGTCAGACAGATCTGCATTTATCATTTTGGGGTTATTGTCTAGAGACTGCAGCGTTCACACTAAACAGAGTACCATCAAAGTCGGTAGAGAAGACACCACATGAGATGTGGACTGGCAAGAAGACGAGTTTTTCTTTTCTTAAGTTTTGGGGTTATGGAGCTTTTGTCAAGTGACTTCAGTCGGACAAGCTTACAGCTAAGTCGGATAAGTGTATTTTCGTGGGGTATCTGAGGGAAACCTTGGGTTACTACTTCTACAACCGAGAAGAGGGCAAAGTGCTTGTCGCTCGGAACGGTGTCTTCCTTGAGAAAGAGTTTCTCAGTCGGGGAGTCAGTGGGAGCATGGTGCAGCTCGAAGAAATTCGAGAGATACCAGCCAGCAGCGAGTCAGCAAAAGCCTTAGAGGTTGATCCAATCGTGGTACTTGAGCCGGCAGCTCGACCAACTCTGCGAATATCGGCCAGATTGCGAAGTGTTCGTGATGTGTTGTTGTTAGATAGTGATGAGCCGGCAACTTATTTGGAAGCGATGGTGGGATCTGATTCTGAGTCGTGGCTAGGAGCCATGAGATCCGAGTTAAAGTCCACGGATGAAAATCAAGTTTGGAACTTGGTTGATCTGCTAGATGGTGCAAGACCCGTCGAGTCCAAATGGGTCTTTAAGAAGAAAACTGATATGGATGGAAATGTTTCTGTCTATAAAGCACGGCTTGTCATGAAGGGGTTCCGACATGTTCAAGGAGTGACTACGATGAGACTTTCTCTCCCGTGGCGATGCTTAAATCAGTTCGGATCATGTTAGCTATAGCAGCCTATTTCAACTATGAGATATGGCAAATGGATGTCAAGACGACTTTCCTTAATGGAAATTTACCCGAGGACGTGTAAATGATACAACCTAAGGGTTTTGTCGATCCGGCTAATGCTGACAAGGTATGCAAACTTTGGAAATCCATTTATGGGTTGAACCAAGAATCTCGGAGTTGGAACATTCGCTTTGATGAGGTAGTCAAATCGTTTGGCTTCATCAAGAGTGATCATGAATCTTGTTTATACAAGAAGTTAAGTGGGAGAAAGGTGAACTTTTTGATCTTATATGTGGATGACATATTACTGATTGTAAATGATGTACGGATGTTACAAGAAACCAAGGAATCATTGGAAAGGAGTTTTTCGATGAAGGACTTGGGTGAGGCAACTTACATACTAGGAATCCGGATCAATAGAGATAGATCAAGACGGCTCATTGGATTGAGTCAAAGTACATACTTGGACAAAGTGTTGAAGAAGTTCAACATGGAATCATCTAAGAAGGGGTTCTAACCGATGTCCCACGGCGTAAAACTTAGCAAGACTCAGTGTCCTTCGACAACTGATGAGCGAAGTCGGATGAGAGCGATTATGTACGCTTCTACAGTCGGATCCATCATGTACGCTATGATTTGTACTAGGCCGGATGTTTCCTATGCTCTAAGTGTTGTGAGCAGATACCAGGCTGACCCTGGAGAAATCCACTGGGCAGCAGCTAAAAATATCGTTAAGTACTTGAGAAGAACTAAGGATATGTTCCTGGTTTATGGAGGTGAGGATGAACTCAGTGTAAAGGGTTACACGAATGCGAGTTATCTCACTGACTCGGATGATTTTCGTTCACAATCCGGATATGTGTTTGTGATAAACAGAGGGGCTATGAGCTGGAAGAGTTCCAAGCAAGAGACGGTGTCTGCGTCTACGACAGAGGCTGAGTATATTGGTGTGGTTCAGGGCTCGTCCAATCTGTTAGACGCGTATTGTGACAACAATGGTGCTATCGCACAAGCCAAGGAACCTAGACAACACAAGAAGAACAAACATATACTCATGCGGTACCACCTTATTTGCCAGTTCGTGGATCAAGGAGATATCAAGTTGTTGGGATATACTTTCTGGGTATCCTCACAATTCCTCACTAACCAGGGTGTCCCACTTCGGGTTAGAGCTTTGCTTCACGGGCGGCCCACTCATGGAGAGAAGACGGAGTCCAATCCGGCTACGGGAAGGCCCAGAAGACTTACCGACTTAGGCCCATAATGTTACTTGTAGTTCAAGATGTACTCTGTAACCAACTCTTAGTCGTAGCCGGATAGATCTCTCCTGTAAACCCTAGGCCGAATATCTATATAGCCGTCCTAGGGAGAGCCTTTAGGGAACCCAATACTTTAGACCCTCAACTCGCACAGGCAAAACCCTTGTAACCCATGTTCCGGCTCTTCCGTATTACTGGATTGCTAGCAGGAGTAGGATCCGTCCAAAGCCGGCGGATTCGAACCTGGGTAAACTTGTGTGCTCACTGTCCTGGAACACCGTACGTCTCACACCCCTCTCTTCCGCACGCCTCGAGGACCCCCTCATGGCGTACTTGTCCTCAATCCGACGACAGTTGGCGCCCACCGTGGGGCAAGTGAGCTTCGGATCTGCGTTTCGAGCAGAATCTGCAAGAATCAGAATCAGCGAGACTATCACTATCGGCCGCATCCTCTACGCCAGCGACGTCCCTCTTATCGTTCTCGATGGGACCTGGATTCCGGATAGGGATGCTGTGACTGCCTACACAATCATGTCTTTTGGCGAGATCGATGTTTACATCGGTTTCGCTAAACCTGCCCAACCCACCCCAGCGGTGATGATAGAGGCAGAAGAATCTTCTGGGTCCCCTTTGTCCGCGGAGGCGGCAGAGTTCCAGATCTCAGAAAACCCTAATCCCACCTAGCCCGCACCAATTTCGGAGATAGTGGAGAAATCCGAGCCTGAAGAGGACCTAGCGGTCCAAGTCGAATCTGGAGTGGATCTCCCTAGAGAAGCCAGATCCCAGATCGACCCACCCGTGGAAGTCGAAATTTAGGTGGAGCATATCAACGACACTGATTCCGCCTCTGATGACGCCGGGACAGACATGCCTTTTTTGAGGTACACACTAAGACGTATGATACTGCAAGGCGAAAGCACGGATGCAATCCTCGAGACCATCAAAAGTTTTGACATGGCTGATCGCTAAGGCCGCAGGTACCTCAGGAAGCACGCGTCGCACTTCGTCGGATACGTGGGATCCGGATCCGGCTCTACCGATGCTGGAGAAAACACCAACTCTGTGCTGGAGGAAATTGGAACAAACGCTGACGCTCCCACGTCCTCGGATGAATCTATGACGTCAGCAGATTTCTGAAAGTTCTCCGCGGAATATGAAGAGGAGTATAACTCCAAAGCTGCAGAAGAAGGAGAAGCCATGGATGAAGGATCCGGGGAACACTCTCCCAAAGCGCAGGATGACATGGACGTCAGAGATAATCCCGAGTGCCAGATGTCCGAAAGTACCGATCAGAGCTTGACTCCGGGAAATGGACCCAAAGCCGTCTTTGCTACCAACGCTGCCAAGAAGGCAAAGAAGAGGAACAAGAAGAACAAGACCCCGGCAAAAGACCCTCTGACTAAGGAGGTGATTGCCGAGGAATACGAGGAAGACTCAGATGGAGCACTTATCCCAAAAGAGCCGAAAAAAGAAGCATCGGTGGATGGACACGTGATCACCGAAGGTGCGTGTAAACTCATCGATGTTGCATTAACCACACCTATCCCTACAGCCGCAGAACTTACTGCGGAAGAGCTGGACGAAAGGGTGCAAGCCCTAGAAGCGCGTCGTCAACAACTCCTCGATGAAGCCAAAAACATCGAGGTGCAGAAGAAACGCATGGAAACTAAGGACTACATGTCTCGGTTGCATCAGAAGATACGGAAGCGTCACACCAATGACGACCAATTCCCACATGTCCGTGCCGTCCTTTTTGGAGATGAGATGGGGAATCCATGGAAAGATAGGAAAGGAGATTGGGTATACCCAACCCCAGTATAGAATACTGTCCTGGCTCGAGAAATTCTATCAGCTAATCTAGGACCGGAGGAGATCCGTTTGGGTATCAAACTACTCAATAAGGGACTGGAGCAGCAAAAGGTCGCCCTGTCCGGAAGTCAAAAACTGGTCTCAAATTCCAACCAATGTCGCACAGATCCGGCATGGGCAGACGTAAGATCCCATTACGTCCGAGCACAGTATCATCACCCCGAACGCCGGGAAGACAAATATTCAAGAACCGGATTGTCACGACACCATCACAGAACTACACGTAACTGGAGCAACGTCGCTCCAGCGGCCGAGAAAGATGCCATTTCTGCACTGAATCCAAGGAACCCTCCTCGACGAGAGTCTAATGATCGAAGGGGAGAATATAAATAGAAACGTCGGGAGGAGGATCGTCAAAAAATGCCACCTCCTAGACATGCAAGCCGTCCGGCTCAGCCCCACTGTGGTGGGAACGACGGACGAAGGAATGACGGAAACCATGCTGGGACAAGCCGGCAGGGGGCTCGTCGTAGTCAAGATCCTCCCCGGAACCGCAATAATGATCCTCCGGACGGAGACCGGCGATCAGCCGAAAACAATTCAGCTGCCCCACCATCTCCACCAAGCAGTCATCACAACGGCTCCCAAGGAGAGCATGGAGGACGACGAGGTGGAGGAGGTGGTGGCAGAAGCCGAAGTCCGGCTCCAAGGCACTGCAGCCACAGCCGACATTCGGGACGATATCTATCCCCGATCGACACAAGGCATACGATCAAGTCCAACATAGAGGCGTAGCGCTATGAAAACGATGACATGTACGTGGGCCCAAAGTGCTTTGGACCACGCATCAGAGCTACAAGATTCCTGGAAGGATTTGCTATATCAAGGCACATCTAAGCCTACGATGGCATTGCTTGGCTTGATGCTTGGCTACAGGATTTTTTCCAAGCTTGCTGCATCGCCAAAGGCGGAAACAGCCTGGTCGCAACCCGATATCTCCCACTTATGTTGCGGAAGACAGCGCGATTATGGCTCAATGAACTTCCGGAGAACACCATCCTTAACTGGTATGACATGCAAAGTGCATTCTTTCGGAATTTCGAAGGCACATATCGGAGGCCCTATTCGGTCGGAGACCTACAACGTTGCACCTAGAAAGCCGGAGAAACTTGCCGGGATTACCTCGGACGATGGACCGACACCAAGAACTCCTGTGAAGGAGTAAACGATCAAACCGCGATTCAATCTTTCATCGCAGGACTCCCAATTGGTCTACTACGTCACCGCTTGAAGTGTGACAAGGTCACTGATTTGGGAGAGATGATAGAAACAGCGAGCAAGTATGTAGATGCTGACGACGATGCAGAGGGATTACTGAACGTCCTAGCTGGGCCTCAGTCGGCAAGACAACCAAAGCAACAAGCTCAGAAGCACAAAAACACCTCGGAAGAAAAACCCAACGTGGAAACAGCGGTGGTTACTACTGTTTCCGGGTCTGGAGGATGAGGAGGACATGGCGGAGGACGCGAGCGTGGCCGTGGGACTTCAAGGGTCAAGGTAGAGGAGAACAGCAACCAGGCAAAACCTACTCTTGGGCCGACATTGCCAATAACCCATGTGTGCATCACCTAGACGCCAATGGGGGCTCGTCCCACACCAACGCCGAATGTCGTTTCAATGACGACATCAAAAGAGATGCCACCGCGGGCTACAAAGCTAAGCAGAAGAAGGGAAAGAAGAATCCCGAAAAATACAAAGAGACCAAGGAAGATTCTGACATGGAGGAAGCTGATACTTCAAATCCCAAGCCGGAAGGGAAGAAAACTTTTCCCACCAAGAAGGACACTTATGTCACCTTCCTCGGATCTCAACCAGCAAAGGTCAAGAAAGCAGTTCTCCACGAGCTCAATGCAATTGTTCTCTATGTCAGTGGTAGCAGCATCATGGATGGTGGTAGCTGCATCAATATTCTCCAAGACCCTCATGACGGTTATGGTTTCTCCAAGACCCTCGTGGACGGTTGTAGCAGCATCAATATTCTCTATGTCGAAACGCTACGATGGATGAAGATCTCGGAAACCCAGCTGAACCATAGCTCTGTGATCTTTCACGGAGTTGTCCCAGGAAGACAAGCTAATTCCCTGGGAGAGATTACTTTGGATGTTACCTTTGGAACTCTAAAGAACTATCGGACGGAGGGACTTTCCTTCGAAGTGGTCCTGTTCAAGAGCGCATACCACGCTATATTCAGACGTCTGGCTTACTAGGCTTTTATGGCTCGTCCGTGTTACATTTACAATATGATGAAAATTCCAGGTCCCAACGGTGTGATCACCATCAGGGGAGACCCGAAGAAAGCGCGAGGGTGCGAGGATAGAAATGCCGCCTTTGTCGAATCCGTGCTGCACGCCCAGGAGTACCAGGAGATCAAGAAGAGCATAGATCCATCCGAGGTGCCCGCAACGAAGAAGGAGGTGAAAAAGCCAAATCCGGAGTTCAAGGCATCGGAAGAGACGAAGAAAGCACCGTTGAAGGATGATGACCCCTCCAAGGTGACCCAGATAGGCGTAGGCCTAAGTAGCACATAGGAAAGCGCGCTCGTCAAGTTCCTCTAAGCAAATCAAGATATCTTCGCATGGCAGCCATCTGACATGACCGACGTACCTAGAGAACTTGCCGAGCACTCTCTAAATGTATACCCGAACGCTAAACCCGTCAAACAGTCCCTACGACGGTTTGGTGACGAAAAGCGTAAGGCAATAGCTAAGGAACTAGCACGGCTCGAGTTAGCCGGATTCATAGAAGAGGTCATCCACACTGAGTGGTCGGCCAATCTTGTAATGGTCCCTAAAAAGGACACCACTGATTTAAGGATGTGTGTTGATTATACTGCCTTGAACAAGGCTTGTCCAAACGATCCGTTTGCTCTGCCTAGAATTGATCAAGTTATCGATTCTACGGCAGGCTCGGAACTCCTCTGTTTTGTCGACGCATATTCCGGTTATCACCAAATCCGGATGAAGGAATATGAAAAATTCAAAACTTCATTCATAACCCCCTTCGAAACCTTCTGTTTTGTTACGATGCCCTTCGGGCTGAAGAACACAGGAGCTACGTACCATTCCGGTTACTACGATGCAGCGTTGCCTTCATGACCAACTCGGACACAATGTACATGAATACGTGGATGACATCGCGGTAATGTCCAAAAAGAAGGAAACGCTGATTTCCGACTTGGAGGAAACATTTGCCAATCTACGAAAATACAACATCATGCTTAACCCGAAGAAATGCTTCTTTGGAATACCAACCGGAAAATTGTTAGGTTTCATCGTGTCTCAAAGAAGCATAGAGGTGAACCGAGACAAAATCAAGGCTATACTCAATATTTCCAGGCCAACTCGCCTGAAGGACGTACAAAGATTAACTGGTTGCATCGCTGCGGTCAGTCGATTTGTAAGCCGGCTTGCTGAAAGAGCCGCACCATTATACAAACTCCTGAAAAAGGCCAAGGATTTTGTTTGGACTGACGAAGCTGAAGCTGCACTACAAAATCTGAAGAGAGTACTCTCATCTGCTCCTATCCTTGCAACGCCGGAACCTAAGGAACCGATGCTGCTCTACCTTGCTACAACAAATAAGGTCGTTAGTATGGTCATGGTAGTGGAGAGACTAGAGGAAAATCAGGAACACCTGGTGCAGCATTCGACTTACTTTGTCTGCAAGGTCCCGACAGAATCAAAACAGCGGTATCCGCACTATCAAAAGTTGGCTTACGGTGTTTTTCTAGCATCTGTTAAGTTACGACACTACTTTCAGGAGAATCCAATTACCATGGTGAGCACAACTCCCATGAGAGATATAATCAACAACAGTGACGCCACAGGACGCGTCGCCAAATGGGGCATAGAGCTTTCAGCTTTCGATATTGAGTATAAACCTCGGACAGCAATCAAATCCTAGATCCTTGCTGACTTTGTCACAGATTGGACAGAGACGAAGGAGAACATGATCCTCCCTGAGTCGGAATATTGGACCCTCTTTTTTGATGGGTCTAAGGCTCGAGGGGGCTCGGGGGCTGGCGTGGTGCTCAAATCACCCCAAGGAGACAAACTTTTATACGTGTTATAGATCCACTTCATAGCGACAAACAATATTGCCGAGTATGAAGCATTGCTGCATGGGATCCGGATTGCTAAGGATATTGACATCCGACGTTTGATGTGTTATGGAGATTCGGATCTTGTTGCTCAACAAGTGTCGGATATTTGTAATGCAAATAAACACATGACAGCATATAAAGCTGTCGTGGATGATCTATCTAAATCGTTCGAAGGGTTCGAAGTTCCACACATCCCTCGCGCAGAAAATGAGGAAGCAGACGCATTATCTCAGATAGATTCTGCGCGGAAAGAGGTCCCGGATAGCGCTTTTTTAGAGCACCTCAAAGTTCCCTCAATAAAGGGAGTAGATGAGGAATATCCGACCAAATCCGACTCACCTTTGATAGCAGTTCTGGCTGTAATTCCCAGATGGACTCAACCCTACCTCGATTATTTGGTAGATGGCAAATTACCCGAAGACGAGGTGTTGAGCTGGCAGATTATCTGACGAGAAAAATCCTATACTATTGTTAAAGGTGAGCTCCCTAAACGGCGTGTTTATGGGGTTTTTCAGCGCTGTGTATCTCCGGAAGAAGGAGTGGAAATCTTAAGAGAAATCCACGAAGGCGAGTGTGGTCACCACACTACAGCCAAATATTTAGTGGCAAAAGCTTTTAGACACGGATTTTTTTGGCTTACATCTCAGGCAGATGCCAAACGACTAGTCAAGACGTCCAAAGGCTACCAAAAGTACACCAAGCAAGCTCATGTTCCGGCTGATCAGCTGCGAAGAATACCTATAACATGGCCCTTTGCGGTCTAGGGGCTTGATATTGTAGGACCATTTAAACAAGCTCCAAGTGGATTTACTCACCTCTTACTGATGGTGGATAAATTCACCAAATGGATTGAGGCTAAACCTGTCACTAGGTGTGATGCAGCAACAGCCAAAAGATTTGTCGAGGATGTTATAATCCGGTATGGTTATCCACATAGCATTATCAGTGACAACGGGAGTAACTTCTCTATGGGAGAATTGGCTGAATTCTGCAACGAGAAAAATATCCGGCTTGACATTGCGTCAGTCGCACATCCACAAGCTAACGGACAAGTCGAAAGAGCAAATGGTTTAATCCTACAAGGCCTAAAACCGAGACTCAAAGCACCACTACGACGTGCTGCGGGGGCTTGGGCAGAGGAATTACCCTCTGTAATTTGGAGTTTACAAACAACTCCAAACAGGTCAATATGATACACACCTTTCTTCTTGGTCTATGGCGTAGAAGCAGTTATTCCTAGTGATTTGATTCATACTTCTCCTAGAGTGGCCGCGTATATTGAAGAGGATGCCGAGGTTTCTCGACAAAACGATCTCGACATGGTCGAAGAAGTTCGCATCGTTGCTGAAATGAGATCTACAGCCTATCAGCAGAAGTTACACAAGTATCATAGCCAGAGAGTCCGAAATAGATCTTTTAATAAAGGTGATTTGGTTCTCCGTCTTGTGCAACAAAAAAAGCACAAACTTTCCCCAGTATGGGATTGGCCGTTTTTAGTTAGTCGAGTATTGCAAAATGGATCGTACTACTTAACTGACCTGAGGCCAGTCAAAGAAAGACCTGCTACTAAGAAGAGAAAGAGAGCTGGAGGCAGTACAAATGCGGATTAGTTAGACAGACCGTGGAATATTGCTCAGCTACATCCCTTTATTCTTAGTTTATCCTTCTTTGTAATCATATATATGTACATGCTCTGTGAGAAATAAAAGTTTTGGTTGCCTCAAGATTTTCTCTGAGAAGTTTTTACCATCTTATTTCCGAATGATCATGTCATAGTCAAAAATCCCAGAATGCTTGAAATCAATTTATGCTCATGTTCGTTCTGGTTTAGATTTCCGAATCTAAAATTGCTACCTTCGGGTATAACTCTAAAATTTCTAGTCTTTACTTTGGTTATTTGTCTGATTGCTGGATGCGGTCATTTTCCTAGTAGTGAATTGTTGGTACTGGAAGCCAGCTTTGTTTCTGAGTTTAAACTAGTTTAGCAATTGAGCTCCGTTGCTCGGCAAAGTTTCCGGCGGAAGGTTTAGCCGGCCCACGAAAGGGACGAGGCGGAAAGCCAGATAAATGATAAGTATAGATGAAAAAACACAAGTGCTTGTGTAAACATTTCAGGCACACAAAAAAAATTCAAAGCCAAAAAGTGCTGAAAAGATCAAAAGCTTAGCACTAGCAAAGTTGAAAATACTGCATATTTACAGACGCATCATGTTTTTCCGGAATAATACAAAAATTTCTGATCTATGATGCAGGAGGAGATGAAGGAGCTGCCGGCTCGCTGGATACCTCGCCTTGATATCGTTCCGAGATGTCCGCATCCGAGGTGGTGCGTTCATCATCAGAAATTTCTATTGTTTCTTCTGGAGGCGGAGGCGGAGTGTCCACGCAGTTGAAGAATGGAGTATCGTAGCTGGTCAAGTCAGCTACATGACACCCATATCAGGCACAGGAGTAAATAATGGCCTTGATGTCCTGCTCCTAGCCATCTTCATCCACTGTAGAGTACCCTCTGGTCACTTGCCATATCTCCATGTTTCCATGGTGGCTCATCACCATGGTGAGAGTATTTTGCGCTGCTGATCGCGCGTAGGACATGTTTCAATCCTGGACGAGCTGCGGCATCTCCTTTGCCTTGTCCCGCACCTGAAAATCCGACATGATGTGCATGTCCGGAATCTTGAGAGCTTCGCCGATGTCCTCAAGGGATTGGCGGAAGTCATGAAGTAGGTCACCGACTTGGGTAAGCCGGTGGGTGCGGGGCTCGGTGGAAGAAGAGTCCATTAAGTTCAAAGGACCTATATACAAAAGAAGTTAAGAAATATCCGACATTGAAGAAAGTCGAAGAAAAGATAAGTTAGACAGATGGAGCGTACCGAAAATGACTCTGGAGTTCATCCCGGAGCGCCTGGGAAAGGTCCCTCTCTCTGCTAAGCTCATTCTTGAGGTCGGAGATTGTTTTATCTTGAGCAGTGATCTTGCGATCACGCTGATCAGTGGCCACGGAGGAAGATTCAAGGATTTGAGCAATGCTCTTTTCATGATTTGCCTTGAGCTGGTCTAGCTCTTGGCGAAGCTCCTTGTTCTCCACCACCAAGGTCTTGAGGTTCTCGGCCTCTTCAATCATGGCGCAGGATTGTTTCACCAGCGCTGTAAGTCAAAAAGAACAACAGTTCAGAAAAATCGACATTGAAAAATAACAAAGACAATGTTTAAGTCTCGGAATGTTTACCTTCGGCCTCATCCTTAGCAACTTTAAGTTCAGCATTTTTAAGCCGGAGAGCTTTGATCTCTCTCCGCTTATCGCAGACATTCTTTAGTAAATCCTAGTTATAGGAACATACTTTCTGTAAGTCAGAATACCCAAAGTCAGAAAGCTACTTAAGACTCGGGCTAATATTTTTATTAATATCAGCACGAGCCTTGGTGGCTACACTAGTTCGTTCTTTGGCTCCTATATGAAGCATAAACCCGGATTATATATCCTACTTCATGCTTGGGGCTAGAGGATAGGAATATAAATAATGGAAAAACAGGAGTTGGAATTCCGACTTACATGTTTGTCGCGGGGTGAGTTTATCCAAACCCGCGTTCACTTCAGCGACCACCTTTTTGGCGAGAGTCCGAGAATCACTGGGCTGTTGGAAGCTCACAATCCTAATCCTCTCGTCGCGAAGGCGCACCTGGGCTAGAAGGTCAGAGAACGTGACGTCCTCTTCTTCTTGCACTTCTTCTTCGGGAGATAAAGTACTTTTCTCTAGGCATTACCTGGCGAGCCGCTAGATTTCTTCAGCAATTTCCAATACAGGCCAAACTTGGCAAGTCCCGGATTGCTGATAAGGTTTTCGGGTGAAGGTTTCTACTGAGGGATCCTTACCCAAAGAGGGTTCACCCTTATCTAGATCTGACTCACCCATGGTGACGTCAGTTTGCGATTCAAGGATCGCAAGCTCTGTTGAAAGAGTCGGATCTTCTACGACGACCGGGGAAGGAATGATCATCGGCGTTGCAGAAGGTTGAGGGGTAGGAGTCGGAGGAGCCATGGCAGGAGAAGCTATGGTAAGCTTCATCTGTCACAAGGGCTTCGAAGAAATCCCTTTTCCCCTTGCCCTTGATGAGCGGTTTTGCTCTGAGAATGTAGTAAAGTTGGAAATGTTTACATCTTGGAAAGGAAATTTGAGTAAAGTACAAAGGCGGAAGTTGTGACTGAAAGTTACCTCTACACGACAAACACGTCCTTTGCGCCAACGGCCACTGTCGGAGCTTTTCACTTCTTGAGCGCAAGGTCCGGCAATGGGACCACCTCTGTCTCCTGAGAAAACTCAGGAGGATATCCTTCGAGCAAAGCAAATTCCGACTCGGGGAGGTCGGCAAGCTGAAAATAAGAAAACATATCAGTATTGCAGTATAACTCGAAGATTGAAACACATAAAAAGTGTACTGATGGAAGCTTACCACCACTACAGCGTTTTCCGCCGTATGCATATCCAGAGAAACCTCCGGGATTCTCCTCTCGATCCGCTCCCGGATCAGCCACTTGATCTGGCTTATGTAGCCTTGAGTGGTGTAGGATTTGGGGCTGATGCGGAGCGAGTCTTTCTTGGATGATGTGATGGAGTGCATCAGTCGATCCCCATGGTACTGAAGGGGCTGGATTCGGCGTGATACCCAGCATTGGACCAAATCGGATCCCCTCAGTCCCTTGTGTTTGATCAAGTATTTGATCTGCCTCTTAGCAAGGATCAGATCGTCGGTGAGAGACGGAGCAGCCTCGTCCCAAGAATGTTGGGCCGTGGAATGCTCCGCCAACAAAAGATGGCAAAGCAGTGGCTTTGCCTGGAGCCGGAATATCCCTATGATAGAAAAACGTGGCTGGCCATTGTTTGACCGAGTCACTCTCTAGAATTTTGGGATACGCGCGCTCGCGTCTAAGCGAAAAACTAATAGTGCCGGTGATGTAAGGAACACCGGTGGTAATGGAGTTTCTCAAGACATGAAAATAATACCAGAAAAGAGTCAAACTCGGCCTAATGGTGAGAAAGCCCTCACACAACGAAGCGTATGCGCTCATCTCTAAGAGAGAGTTGGGAGGAAGATGATGGAGTTAGACTCCGTAATGATCAATCACCTCGGAGAAGAACTCCAAGGGAGGAAATGACAAACCTCTATCGAGGTGGGTGCCGAAGTGGACCCGCTCGCCATCGCGTGGGTTGGGGACGGTTTCCTCGAAGCCGCTCCGCCAGTCGCCGGCGGCAAGCAGCCCTTCCTTCTCCACGTTCTTCAGACCTTCGTCGTTGAGCACGCAGGGGATCCAAATCATGCGAAAGCTCTCTTTCTCTGCCACCGCTTCCGCCGTCGCCGCCGCCGCCGTTGCCACCAAGCCGGAGGAAGAATATGAAGCCATTTCTCTGGCGAGCAGGTGACCTAAAAGGGGCAGCGCTGGGAGTTTTGTGGGGGAGGAACAGGGGAGCTCTGTGCGCGCAGGGAGATTGGGAGGAGAGGAAAAGGCAAAGGACTGGTGGAAGGAGAAGGAGAAAATCCTAACCCCTTATATCCACCTAACTGCGCCAAGATTCATGCAAATGCTACAGTGTAACCGCCACGCATCATGGAAAGAACTAGGAAGGACCCACGCGATGATTGCGTTGCCTCGATCTCCACGCATGCATTGAAACGCTGCCTCGGTTCCGCGAACCGCCGACCCACCAACGGTCGTGCGGACGGAATGCTTGTCAGATGACGTGATTTGACCATGACTTGTGTCAGGTGGCGTTAGAAACCAAGTTCCAGCTTAGCTTGAAATCAAGCTGGAAAATCCGAGTAACCTGTTGATAGGTCCGACTTATTTTTTAAGACCCGGATCGTATTTTTTGTTGTGAAGTTTTAGGAACCCTTCAAGATTCTGCAAGCCGAAGATCAAGCTAGACGATGATGAATCCGACTTTGGATCTTGGAGGCCTCCGGGGGCTGCTATTGGTGATATACTTTCCGGGTATCCTCACAGTTCCTCACTGACCAGGGTGGCCCACTTCGGGTTAGAGCTTTGCTTCACGGGCGGCCCAGTCAGGGAGAGAAGACACAATCCAATCCGGCTACGGGAAGGCCCAGAAGACTTACCGACTTAGGCCCATAATGTTACTTGTAGTTCAAGATGTACTCTGTAACCAACTCTTAGTCGTAGCCGGATAGATCTCTCCTGTAAACCCTAGGGCGGATATCTATATAAGCCATCCTAGGGAGAGCCTTTAGGGCACCCAATACTTTAGACCCTCAACTCGCACAGGCAAAACCCTTGTAACCCATATTCCGGCTCTGCCGTATTACTGGATTGCTAGTAGGAGTAGGATCCGTCCAAAGCCGGCGGATTCAAACCTGGGTAAACTTGCGTGCTCACCGTCCCGGAACACCGTACATCTGACCTCTCTTCCGCACGCCTTGAGGACCCCCTCATGACGTACTTGTCCTCAATCCGACGACACATGTTATGAAAGTTACACACGGATGCAAACATTGCAGATCAGTTGACAAAGCCACTTCCATAGCCGAAGCATGAGGCGCACCTAAGAGCTATGGCCACTAGATGCCTAGACATGTGATGTCGGATGATTGACTCTATTGCAAGTGGGAGACTATTGGGAATATGCCCTAGAGGCAATCATGTATGATGTTATTCCCAATGTATTCATAAAGTTATTGTCCGTGTATGAACTACTGATATGTATCATTGAATATGTGATTCGATTGTGGAACTATATTCATGTTGATTATACTAATTGTCCTTGGTCGTTGAGGTTGTGCTGGACACATAACTTAGACTAATGTGAAAGTTGGCTGATGACTCGGTTACACTTGTCATGGGCATAGAGATGCTATTCTGATTTACACTGATTTGGCTAAAGAGTTTAGCGAGTCGGACTGACCCATATTGAGATACAATGAATAAGTCGTCATTTGTATATCTCAATCAATGTAATCCTTAGACCTGAGGTTATTGCACAATCCGAGTTGAGGATCACCGACTTAGGTTCTGTCAAACACTATTCCGTCATTGGGCAGTTATAAAGGCGGAGTTTGGGTCGACTGAGAATCAAGCTATGTGATGTGAATAACCAAGATGGGATTTTGCCCCTACGTCTGGAGGGATATTCTCTGGGGCCCTCTCGGAAGATATGTTTCGGAAAGCATGGCCATGCATGACTCGGTTAAGTGTTAACCGAGGCAATCGACTAAGAGTTAGTCAGATGAATCACTTATCTCGGATCGATAAAGAGAGTCGAACTATTTAAGGGATGACGATTATTCGCCTATAGTTCGACAAGGTATATCGTGAGGAAAAAGGGACTCAGACGAAAGTCGCATTGGAAGGTATGTCGTAATGACTCTTTGGTACTTGGGAGTTGGCACATTCTGCTAGGAACTGCTACCAACTGGTCGGTCACGAGTTAGACTCGGATCGTGTCCGGGTCAACATGAGCCTGTCGGGTCACACACTTAAGAGCGGGAGCATATTTGGGTTGGACCCAAAAAGGATACGGACAGAGTTAGTGAGTTGGACTTGCAGTGACTAATATAGGACTTTTAGTGAATGGGCGACAAGTGAGTGGAGCCCACTTTCACTTCCTATATAAGCTGGGGTGCAGGTGCTTAGAGCATAAGGTTAGGTCACTCCATGTGTTGGAAACCCTAGCTCTAGTCCAGTCCTGTCCTGTCCTGTCGCCGCTATACCGGACCTAGCAATCCATCGCCAGTGCTCCTCCTTGTACGTGTGGATACTGGCGGAGGTGCTATACATTCAGCATTTTGACGATCGTGGATTGGAATGGATCGTGAGGACTTCACTGCATCAAGCAACGTGCTTCATCTATTCCGCAACCACGCGTCTAGTGGTAATTCTCGTGGCCTACTACCTCAGCTAGACCTTGGTTCACCGCGTAGGAAAAAGTTTAGTTTTTCTCTGCGTGGCCCAACATCATATGACTTAGGAAAGGTTCTGGAGCTTCTGGAGGGCGAAATCTCGTCGTTTGCGACCTTTAGAGGCCATATAGTTGGTCGTTAAACCTTCGACACTCTTTAGTATTTGGTCGCCATTTCTTCATACGAACTCTATTTTGGGTGGTCTTGGGCTCGTCTTATTCGTCTTGTCGAGGGCTACAACCCTATGGTCGTGGCTCTTTATTTGAGAAGTTGTAAAATTTTCCTTTTACAACACCTCAAATGGCCAAGTCTGGTCCCTGCAGCTCCTCCATACTATGCTCTCTTTGTTCCTTTTGCCTTTGTTTTATCCATAATCATCATGAACACCTACACACATGTCAAAGACAAGGAAGAGGGATACATTTTTACCTAAACTACTAAATGTGCAAAGCTCATATTGAATTTAAAACAAGTAATCATGAATATCAGGCATATCAATAGTTAGATGGAGCATGATAGGCAAGTGACACAATTTATGTTGCTAAAACGTGTTGTATTATCACAACCATCAACTTTCCCAAGCTAGATCTTGCTCGTCCTCGAGCAAAAGGGATCGATAACTTAATGGATGTGATCTTGCTTATCATTGGATATCAATGCATCGTATCCTTGTTTTTCCTGCAAGCTCAAAGCAAGAGAGCACATAATCATACAAGGCAATATAAGATCAGTTATATTATTCCAAACCACTAGAGATTAGTCAAAAACTTATATGCCCCATGTCAAAGTTAAATCTAGCTTTGCAAGTAAACTTGTGATCCTTCTATATGCACTTTATTGTATTTTTATTTGTGTAAGGCAAAGTTGAACACGGTTAGTTGTCAATCATAAATAGAAATAGAGTTTTCCAATGCTTCCCACTCATGCCATCTATTAAAGTCTCTCAAGTGCAAACTTCGACTGTTGAGCTCATAGAAAATATATTTCTTAGTAACGAGACCATGCCAATAGATTGGTATATGTTCAATCGAGACTGTGTAGGCTAGGAAGGAATCTCGTGACCATTACCAAAGTTTCCCTTTTTGGTATAATGATTTCCCATAACGGACAGAGGAGTATTCTGACTTTTGCTTTTAACGCAGGCCCATGAGAATACCAATGCATACCCAAATATAGAACTTTTGCTACATAAGTTGGGCAACTCATAGCCAAACTTGAATCGTTTCCTCTATTTGGATTGTCCAAAGGCCAACAGAGTTGTTAGCATCCCATGTTGTGTGATAGTGGCGCAACACACGCATAAACCAATATCTCACTTTGAGTTCCAAGACAAAATTTTGGCATATGTAATCTTGAAACTAAACATTATTTCTTATTTGACAACTCACTCACTAAGAATCTATTAATACCATCATTTACAACACTATGGGGTTGTGCTACCTCATACCCATTTACTTAAGACAATTCTAAACATTGACAACTCGCATGTTTCGAAGAACTTCTTTATTATATTTTTATCTTTTCAAAATGTAGAGAACATGGAAATGTCTATTGATAGGATCACAATATTTTTCACAGGCTAGATAAAAGTTGAACAAGGTGCATCAAAGCTATGTCTTGTCTCCCATGGGGCCTAACATGAGCATGTATATCCCTTATATAAATATGAACAAAAACTCACCTAAGCAAGCATTCAAAAACAGAGGGATACATAATAGCATGAAAACTTTTCAAAATAAAGAACTTCGCACAAGACTCTACGCATGAAAAATAACCTCCCCAAGCTAAGAATACCAACTTGCGAAAGATCAGGAAAACAAAATAGAAAATACAGTTATGAATAGAGAGTATAAGAAATGGCTACCTCCCCAAGATTAAGTTAAAGCAAAGGTGACACACTTTACTATTAAGGTGCTTTTAACCTCTACTTTGATGGACAAAGAACCTTTGATTCAATGAATGCTTCACAATCCGGTAGGAACAAGACTAGAAAGAAGACAAAATATTTTTCTGTTTTTGAAGACACGGGTTTGGCTCACAAGTGATAAAAATACAATACCCAATGAGTCAATTCATCAACCTAAGAACCACGCTTAAGTCAAATAACTATTTCTAGAAGTGGCCTCTCCTAGATTGTAATGAGGTGCAAGTGAAACATGATACGATACACGAATGTGCAGCCCCTATTTGCTTATTTAAAACAGGTTCGAGTTGGAAGATTTTACCAGACACTGATTGCTGAAACGTTTAATTAAAGGAACCAAGTGGCTCATGCAAGTGGTCTTAGGATCGTTGTAAATCCCCCTGGAGCACCAAAACAGTGTGCAATAGCTCATGAAAACGGCCGTAAAACGTGAAAATCGTCGATTTTTTTGTGATAACTCTCAAACATGTATAGGGTGTTAGGGTCGCTATAAATCCCCCTAGAACCACAAAATTGTGGGCAGTAACTCATGAAAACAGCCATAATATGCGAAATCGACGAGTTTTGGTTAAAACTCTCAAACATGTATCGGTTCTAATGAGCCATGCAAATCCCCCTAGAAACTCGCAACTGTAGGTAATAGAGAATGAAAACGGCCATAAAACAGAAAAAAACAAGTTTTTGGTCATGCCCTCAAACCCGTATCGGGTCTAATGGTCATTGTAAATTTCCTTGAGACCCTAGAAATGTGGCAATAGCTCATGAAAACGGTCATAAAGCACAAAAAAGACGAATTTTTGTTCATCCCTTTAACATTCATCGGGTCTAACGGTCCATGCAAATCCCCATGGAGCCCCAAAACAGTCCGCAATAGCTCCTGAATACCGCCATAAAACGCGAGAACAAAAAGTTTGGGTCATAACTCTCAAACATGTATTGGGTCTTAGGGTCGTTGTAAATCCCCATGGAGCGCCAAAATAGTGTGCAATAGCTCATGAAAACAGCCATAGAACGCGAAAACATCGAGTTTTTGGTCGTAACTCTCAAACATGTATCGGGTGTTAGGGTCGTTGTAAATCCCCCTAGAACCCCAAAATTGTGGGCAATAACTCATTAAAATAGCCACAATACGTGAAATAAACGATGTTTTGGTTAAAACTCTCAAACATGTATCGGGTCTAACGAGCCATGCAAATCCCCCTAGAATCTCAGAACTATAGGTAATAGAGCATGAAAACAGACAAAAACATAAAAACAACATGTTTTTGGTCATGCCCGCATACATGTAACGGGTCTAATGGTCATTGTAAATCGCCCTAAAATCCTAGAACTGTGGCAACAACTCATGAAAACGGCCATAGAACACAAAAACGACCATTTTTTTGTCATCCCCAGAAACATGCATCGGGTCTAACGGTCCATGCAAATCCCCATGGTGCCCGAAAACAGTGTGCAATAGCTCATGAAAACAGCCGTAAAAACGCGAAAACGATGAGTTTTTGGTTATAACTCTCAAACATGTATCGGGTCTTAGGATCATTATAAATCCCCCTAGAGCAGCAAAAGTGTGCAATAGCTCAGGAAAATGGCCGTAAAACGTGACAAACGACGAGTTTTTGGTCATAACGCACAAACATGTATCGGGTATTAGGGTCATTGTGAATCCCCCTAGAACCCCAAAATTGTGGGCAATAACTCTTGAAAACAGCCATAATACATGAAATCGACAAGTTTTTGGTTAAAACTCTCAAACATGCATCGGGTCTAATGAGCCATGCAAATGCCCCTGGAAAATCGCAACTTTAGGTAATAGAGCATCAAAACGGCCATAAAACATAAAACAAGTTTTTGGTCATGCCCTCAAACATGTATCGGGTCTAATGGTTATTGTTAATTGCCCTGAAAACCTAGAAATGTGGTAATAGCTCATGAAAACGGTCATAAAACACAAAAACGACGAATTTTTGGTCATCCCCTTAAACATGCATCGGGTCTAACGATCCATGCAAATCCCCATGGAGCCCCAAAATAGTCTGCAATAGCTCCTGAAAACCGCCGTAAAATGCGAAAACAACAAGTTTTTGGTCATAACTCTGAAATATGTATCGGGTCTTAGGATCGTTGTAAATCCCCCAAAGCACTAAAATAGTGTGCAATAGCTCATGAAACGGCCGCAAACGTGAAAGTCAGCGATTTGTTGGTCATAACTCTCAGACATGTATCGGGTCTTAGGGTTGTTGTAAATCCCCCTGGAACCCCAAAATTGTGGGCAATAAGTCATGAAAACAACCATAATATGTGAAATCGACGAGTTTTTGGTTAAAACTCTGAAACATGTATCGGTTCTAACGAGCCATGCACATCCCCCCAGAAAGTCGCAACTTTAGGTAATAGAGCATGAAGACGGCCATAAAACCAAAAACAACACGTTTTTGGTCATGCCCTCAAACATGTATCGAGTCTAATGGTCATTGTAAACTTCCCTGAAACCCTAGAAATGTGGCAATAACTCATGAAAAACATCATAAAACACAAAAACGCCAAATTTTTGGTCATCGCCTTTAATATGCATTGGGTCTAATGGTCCATGCAAATCCCCATGGAGCCCCAAAATAGTGTGGAATAGCTCCTGAAAACAGCCGTAAAATGCGAGAACAAAAAGTTTTTGTTCATAACTCTCAAACATGTATCGGGTCTTAGGGTTGTTTTAAATCCCGATGGAGCGCCAAAACAATGTGCAATAGCTCATGAAAACGGCCGTAAAATGTGAAAAACGACGAGTTTTTGGTCATAACTCTCAAACATGTATACGGTCCTAGGGTTGTTGTAAATCCCCATGGAACCCCAAATTGTGGGAAATAACTCATGAAAACAACCATAATACGCGAAATCGATGAGTTTTGGTTAAAACTGTCAAACATGTATCGGGTCTAACTGTAGGGAAACGGGTAGGCTACACTAGCGTAAAATCAATTTTTCTACCGCGTCAACCAGGAATACCATTGTCATAGATCATGGGATTACTGCTAGACGCGCAAGTGTAGAACTCGATGAAGCACGTCGTGGCAGTGTAGATGTTCTACGTCTCCTCCTTGCCCTCGTCCCATGAGCTACTCCCCTTTGCGCAGCTCGTCCAAGTAATATAGGTGCAGCACCTCTGAGGTATCCACACGTCGAGAGTGGAAGTCGTCCCACGCCAGACTGCTAGGTCTACACGTGCAACACAGGCGGAAGAGGAGTGGCGGCTGGGTGGAATGCTCAACCTATTCAGCTCGCCTCACTCTCTCTTATATAGGCATCCCTGGTGGGCTTCTACATTAGCAGCCCATTAGCAGCCTAAGCCTGGTCTAATTCAGATCCAATCCTCATTAGGCTTCCAGCCCCTAAATTGTGTGACCCTATAGGTTCATACACGTATAGTCATGACACGAGTACACTTACTCTGTCAATAGTTGGCAGCGGCCTCTAGCAACACATGCCCACTCCTAAACGCATATAAAGATCTTCCGGACGAACCATTACAAGGTTGAGTACATGTCTTTCCCTTTGCCTCACGATATTTGGTCTAGCTCCAAGCTGACCTCTCTTTCTCAATACTGTGATTCAAAATCCCTTTACTAGGTTAACTGTTAACCATAAGTAGCATGGCCATGCATTTCTGGATCCGATCACTCGAGGGGCCCAGAGATATCTCTCTCCAGTAGAGAGTGGCAAATCCCATCTTGATTGACCAATACCTTGCAGCATGTATCAAGACAAACCCGAAAGCTACCTTTATAACTACCCAGTTACGGAGTAGTGTTTGATATCCCCAAAGTAGGTCGATCCACATCTCAAGTACATGTGACAATCTCAGGTCTAAGGACAAAACGTACACGATGTGTAGAGAGAGCTGCAAGTATTATTGCTAGTCTCAAGTTGGGTCAGTCCAACCCCATGTTCATAACATGTGTCCACATCATTGGTTTGACATCTCCATGTCTATGACTTACGAAACATAGTCATCAACCAATCGATGTGCTAGTCTAATATTCACGATTGTCCTCACATGAACTCCGACTAGGGACAGTTATTAGATAACCATACAAGTAAAGAGTTTCACAAACAATTCACATAATCGCCAATCAATACAGTTGCCTGGTATAGGATATTCAAGGAACATTATAATAACTCATGGAGACACATGAAATACAATCATCTCTATGATTGCCTCTAGGGCATATTTCCTTCACGAGCCATGCAAATCCCCATGGAAACTCGCAACTGTAGGTAATAGAGCATGAAAATAGCCATAAAATATAAAAACCACAACCAGGTTTTTGGTGATGCCCTAAAAACAATGTATCAGGTCTAATGGTCATTGTAAATCGCCCTGAAACCCTAGAACTGAAGCAAAGCTCTTGAAGACGGTCATAAAACACAAAAACGACAAATTGTTGGTCATCCCCAGAAACATGCATCTGGTCTAACGGTCCATGAAAATCCCCATTGGAGGCCCAAAAAATGGCAATAGCTCCTGAAAACTGCCCCCCGTAAAACGCAAGACCAAAAAAGGTTTTGGTCATAAATCTAAAACATGTAT
>CAJUXJ010001750.1:0-16793 GCA_910589775.1 Avena eriantha
AATCGCCCAAGAAGCCAAAACAATGGGAAATAGCTCATGAAAATGCCCATAAAGCACGAAAATGACGAATTTTTTTGTCATAACTCTCAAACATGTATCTAGTCTTATGATCGTTTTAAATCTCCCAAGAATCCAGCTCATGAACATGGCCATTAAGCATGAAAACGATGAGTTTTTGGTCATAAATCTCAAACATGTATTAGGTCCTGCGGTCGTTGTAAATCGCCCTCGAACCCCAAAACTGTGCGCTATTGCTGATAAAAACAGAAATAAAGAGCGAAAACGACAAGTTTTTGGTGAGAACTCTCAAGCATTATATCGGGTCTTACGCTCGTTGTAAATCGCACTAGAACCCCAAAACTATGGTCAATAGCTCATGAAAATGGCCATAAAGCGCAAAAAGGGCGAGTTTTTGTCATAAATCTCAAATATTATTTGGTCTTATGGTCGCTGTAAATCATCCAAGAAGCCCAAAACTATGGGCACTAGCTCATGAAAACAGCCATAAAGAACGAAACGATGATTTTTTGGTCATAACTCTCAAACATGTATCTAGTCTTACGTCGTTGTGAATCGCCATAGAACCCCAAAACTATGGTTAATAGCTCATGAACATGGCCATAAAGCGTGAAAACGACGAGTTTTTGGTCATAAATCTCAAACATGTATCGGGTCTTATGGTCGTTGTAAATCGCCCTCAAACCCGAAAACCGTGGGCAATAGCTCATGAAAACGTCCATAAAGAGTGAAAACGACGTGTTTTTGGACATGACTCTTAAGCATTGTATCGGGTTTTATGCTCATTTTAAATCGCCCTAGCACAACCGAAACTACGGTTAGTAGCTCATGAAAATGGCCATAAAGTGCCAAAACAGCGAGTTTTTAGTCATAAATCTCAAACATGTATTGGGTCTTACGGTCGTTGTAAATTAGCCAAGAAGACCAAAACAATGGGCAATAGCTCATGAAAATGGCCATAAAGCGCGAAAATGACGAATTTTTTTGTCATAACTCTCAAACATGTATCTAGTCTTATGGTTGTTTTAAATCTCCCTAGTACCCAAAACTATGGGCAATAGCTCATGAACATGGCCAAAAGCATAAAAACGACGAGTTTTTGGTCATAAATCTCAAACATGTATTAGGTCTTACGGTCGTTGTAAATCGCCATCGAACCCCAAAACTTTGGGCTATTGCTCATGAAACGGACATAAAGAACGAAAACGATGATTTTTGGTCATAACTCTCAAACATGTATCTAGTCTTATGGTCGTTGTGAATCGCCATAGAACCCCAAAACTATGGTTAATAGCTCATGAACATGGCCATAAAGCATGAAAACGACGAGTTTTTGGTCATAAATCTCAAACATGTATCGGTCTTATGGTCGTTGTAAATCGCCCTCAAACCCAAAACCGTGGGCAATAGCTCATGAAAACGTCCATAAAGAGTGAAAACGACGTGTTTTTGGTCATGAGTCTCAAGCATTGTATCGGGTTTTTGCTCATTTTAAATCGCCCTGCACTGCCGAAACAGATGGTTAGTAGCTCAATGAAAATGGCCATTAAGCGCCAAAATAGGGAGTTTTTAGTCATAAATCTCAAACAGGTATTGGGTCTTACGTCGTTGTAAAATCGCCCAAGAAGACCAAAACAATGGCAATAGCTCATGAAAATGGCCAATAAAGCGTGAAAATGACGATTTTTTTGTCATAACTCTCAAGACATGTATCTAGTTACGGTCGTTTTAAAATCTCCCTAGAACCCAGCTCATGAACATGGCCATAAAGCATGAAAACGACGAGTTTTTGGTCATAAATCTCAACTGTTATGTGCTTGCGGTCGTTGTAAATCGCCCTCGAACCTAAAAGTGGTGTGCTATGCTCATGAAAACATAAATAAAGACGAAAACGACAAGTTTTTGGGTGATAACGCGCAGCATTGTATCGGGTCTTACGCTTGTTTAAATCGCCTAGAACCCAAAACTATGGTCACTAGCTCATGTAAATGGCCATAAAGCGCAAAAAGGGCGAGTTTCTGGTCATAAATTCAAACAGGTATTTGGTCTACGGTCGTTGTAAATCGCCCAAGAAGCCCAAAACTATGGGCAATAGCTCATGAAAACGGCCATAAAGCACGGAAAATGATGAATTTTTGGTCATAACTCGCAAACATGTATCTAGTCTTACGGTCGTTGTGAATCGCCATAGAACCCCAAAACTATGGTTAATAGCTCATGAACATGGCCATAAAGCGCGAAAACGACGAGTTTTTGGTCATAAATCTCAAACATGTATCGGGTCTTATGGTCGTTGTAAATCGCCCTCAAACCCCAAAACCGTGGGCAATAGCTCATGAAAACGTCCATAAAGAGTGAAAACGACGATGTTTTGGACATGACTCTCAAGCATTGTATCGGGTTTTATGCTCATTTTAAATCGCCCTAGCAGAACCGAAACTATGGTTAGTAGCTCATGAAAATGCCATAAAGTCGCAAAACAGCGAGTTTTTAGTCATAAATCTCAAACATGTATTGGGTCTTACGGTTGTTGTAATCGGCCGAGAAGACCAAAACAATGGCAATAGCTCATGAAAATGGCCATAAAGCGCGAAAATGACGATTTTTTTTGTCATAACTCTCAAACATGTATCTAGTCTTACGGTTGTTTTAAAATCTCCCTAGTACCAACTGCAATAGCTCATGAACATGGCCATAAAAGCATAAAACAGACGAGTTTTTGGTATAATCTCAAACATGTATTAGGGTCTTACGGTCGTGTAAATCGCCCTCGAACCCCAAAAACTGTGGGCTTATTGCTCATGAAAACAGGACATAAAGAGCAGAAAACGACAAGATTTTGGTGATAACATCGCAAGCATTGCATCGGGTCGTACGCTCGTTGTAAATCGGCCTAGAACCCCAAAACTATGGTCAATAGCTCATGAAAATGGCCATAAAAGCGCAAAAAGGGCGAGTTTTTGGTCATAAATCTCAAACATGTATTTGGTCTTACGGTCGTTGTAAATCGCCCAGAAGCCCAAAACTATGGGCAATAGCTCATGAAAACTGGCCATAAAGCACGAAAACGATGAATTTTTGGTCATAACTCTCAAACATGTATCTAGTCTTACGGTCAGTTGTGAATCAGCCATAGAACCCCAAAACTATGGTTAATAGCTCATGAACATGGCCATAAAGCGCGAAAACGACGAGTTTTTGGTCATAAATCTCAAACATGTATCGGGTCTTATGGTCGTTGTAAATCGCCGTCAAACCCAAAACCGTGGGTAATAGCTCATGAAAACGTCCATAAAGAGTGAAAACGACGAGTTTTTGGTCATGACTCTCAAGCATTGTATCGTGTTTTATGCTCATTTTAAATCGCCCTAGAACAACCGAAACTATGGTTAGTAGCTCATGAAAATGGCCATAAAGCGCCAAAACAGCGAGTTTTTAGTCATAAATCTCAAACATGTATTGGGTCTTACGGTCGTTGTAAATCGCCCAAGAAGACCAAAACAATGGGCAATAGCTCATGAAAATGGCCATAAAGCGCGAAAACGACGAATTGTTTGTCATAACTCTCAAACATGTATCTAGTCTTACGGTCGTTTTAAATCTCCCTAGAACCCAAACTATGGGCAATAGCTCATGAACATGGCCATAAAGCATGAAAACAACGAGTTTTTGGTCATAAATCTCAAACATGTATTAGGTCTTACGGTCGTTGTAAATCGCCCTCGAACCCCCAAAACTGTGGGCTATTGCTCATGAAAACGGACATAAAGAGCGAAAACGACAAGTTTTTGGTGATAACTCTCAAGCATTCTATCGGGTCTTACGCTCGTTGTAAATCGCCCTAGAACCCCAAAACTATGGTCAATAGCTCATGAAAATGGCCATAAAGCGCAAAAGGGCGAGTTTTTGGTCATAAATCTCAAACATGTATTTGGTCTTACTGGTCGCTTGTAAATCGCCCAAGAAGCCCAAAACTATGGGCAAATAGCTCATGAAAACGGCCATAAAGCACGAAAACGATGAATTTTTGGTCATAACTCTCAAACATGTATCTAGTCTTACGGTCGCTGTGAATCGCCATAGAACCCCAAAACTATGGTTAATAGCTCATGAACATGGCCATAAAGCGTGAAAACGACGAGTTTTTGGTCATAAATCTCAAACATGTATCGGGTCTTATGGTCGTTGTAAATCGCCGTCAAACCCCAAAACCGTGGGCAATAGCTCATGAAAACGTCCATAAAGAGTGAAAACGACGTGTTTTTGGTACATGACTCTCAAGCATTGTATCGGGTTTTATGCTCATTTTAAATCGCCCTAGCACAACCGAAACTATGGTTAGTAGCTCATGAAAATAGCCATAAAGCGCCAAAACAATGAGTTTTTAGTCATAAATCTCAAACATGTATTGGGTCTTACGGTCATTGTAAATCGCCCAAGAAGACCAAAACAATGGGCAATAGCTCATGAAAATGGCCACTAAAGCGCGAAAACTGACGATTTTTTTGTCATAACTCTCAAACATGTATCTAGTCTTACGGTCGTTTTAAATCTCCCTAGAACCCAAAACTATGGGCAATAGCTCATGAACATGGCCATAAAGCATAAAACGACGAGTTTTTGGTCATAAATCTCAAACATGTATTAGGTCTTACGGTCGTTGTAAATCGCCCTCGAACCCCAAAACTGTGGGCTATTGCTCATGAAAAACAGAAATAAAGAGCGAAAACGACAAGTTTTGGTGATAACTCTCAAGCATTATATCGGGTCTTACGCTCGTTGTAAATCGCCCTAGAACCCCAAAACTATGGTCAATAGCTCATGAAAATGGCCATAAAGCGCAAAAAGGGCGAGTTTTTGGTCATAAATCTCAAACATGTATTTGGTCTTATGGTCGCTGTAAATCGTCCAAGAAGCCCAAAACTATGGGAAATAGCTCATGAAAACAGGCCATAAAGCACGAAAACGATGAATTTTTGGTCATAACTCTCAAACATGTATCTAGTCTTACGGTCGCTTGTGAATCGCCATAGAACCCCAAAACTATGGTTAATAGCTCATGAACATGGCCATAAAGCGCGAAAACGACGAGTTTTTGGTCATAAATCTCAAACATGTATCGGGTCTTATGGTCGTTGTAAATCGCCCTCAAACCCCAAAACCGTGGGCAATAGCTCATGAAAACGTCCATAAAGAGTGAAAACGACGATTTTTTGGTCATGACTCTCAAGCATTGTATCGTGTTTTATGCTCATTTTAAATCGCCCTAGAACAACCAAAACTATGGTTAGTAGCTCATGAAAATGGCCATAAAGCGCCAAAATAGCGAGTTTTTAGTCATAATCAAACATGTATTGGATCTTACGGTCGTTGTAAATCGCCCAAGAAGCCCAAAACAATGGGAAATAGCTCATGAAAATGCCATAAAGCGCGAAAACGACGAATTTTTTTGTCATAACTCTCAAACATGTATCTAGTCTTACGGTCATTTTAAATCTCCCTAGAACCCAGCTCATCAACATGGCCATAAAGTCATGAAACCGACGAGTTGTTGGTGTCATAAATCTCAAACATGTATTAGGTCCTGCGGTCGTTGTAAATCGCCCTCGAACCCCAAAACTGTGCGCTATTGCTCATAAAAACAGAAATAAAGAGCGGAAAACGACAAGTTTTTGGTGAGAACTCTCAAGCATTATATCGGGGTCTTACGCTCGTTGTAAATCGCACTCGACCCCCAAAACTATGGTCAATACCTCATGAAAATGGTCAATAAAGCGCAAAAGGGCGAGTTTTTGGTCATAAATCTCAAACATGTATTTGGTCTTATGGTCGCTGTAAATCGTCAAGAAGCCCAAACTATGGGAACTAGCTCATGAAACAGCCATAAAGAACGAAACGATGATGTTTTGGTCATAACTCTCAAACATGTATCTAGTCTTACGGTCGGCTGTGAATCGCCATAGAACCCCAAAACTATGGTTAATAGCTCATGAACATGGCCATAAAGCGTCGAAAACGACGAGTTTTTGGTCATAAATCTCAAACATGTATCGGGTCTTATGGTCGTTGTAAATCGCCCTCAAACCCCAAAACCGTGGGCAATAGCTCATGAAAACGTCCATAAAGAGTGAAAACGACGATTTTTTGGTCATGACTCTCAAGCATTGTATCGTGTTTTATGCTCATTTTAAATCGCCCTAGCACAACCAAAACTATGGTTAGTAGCTCATGAAAATGGCCATAAAGCGCCAAAATAGTGAGTTTTTAGTCATAATAAACATGTATTGGATCTTACGGTCGTTGTAAATCGCCCAAGAAGCCCAAAACAATGGGAAATAGCTCATGAAAATGCCATAAAGCGCGAAAACGATGAATTTTTTGTCATAACTCTCAAACATGTATCTAGTCTTACGGTCATTTTAAATCTCCCTAGAACCCAGCTCATCAACATGGCCATAAAGCATGAAACCGACGAGTTGTTGGTCATAAATCTCAAACATGTATTAGGTCCTGCGGTCGTTGTAAATCGCCCTCGAACCCCAAAACTGTGCGCTATTGCTCATAAAAACAGAAATAAAGAGCGAAAACGACAAGTTTTTGGTGAGAACTCTCAAGCATTATATCGGGTCTTACGCTCGTTGTAAATCGCACTAGAACCCCAAAACTATGGTCAATAGCTCATGAAAATGGTCCATAAAGCGCAAAAAGGGCGAGTTTTTGGTCATAAATCTCAAACATGTATTTGGTCTTATGGTCGCTCTAAATCGTCCAAGAAGCCCAAAACTATGGGAACTAGCTCATGAAAACAGCCATAAAGAACGAAAACGATGATTTTTTGGTCATAACTCTCAAACATGTATCTAGTCTTACGGTCGCTGTGAATCGCCATAGAACCCCAAAACTATGGTTAATAGCTCATGAACATGGCCATAAAGCGCGAAAACGACGAGTTTTTGGTCATAAATCTCAAACATGTATCGGGTCTTATGGTCGTTGTAAATCGCCCTCAAACCCCAAAACCGTGGGCAATAGCTCATGAAAACGTCCATAAAGAGTGAAAACGACGTGTTTTTGGACATGAGTCTCAAGCATTGTATCGGGTTTTATGCTCATTTTAAGTCGCCCTAGCACAACCGAAACTATGGTTAGTAGCTCATGAAAATGGCCATAAAGCGCCAAAACAGTGAGTTTTTAGTCATAAATCTCAAACATGTATTGGGTCTTACGGTCATTGTAAATTGTCCAAGAAGACCAAAACAATGGGCAATAGCTCATGACAATGGCCACAAAGCGCGAAACTGACGAATTTTTTGTCATAACTCTCAAACATGTATCTAGTCTTACGGTCGTTTTAAATCTCCCTAGAACCCAAAACTATGGGCAATAGCTAATGAACATGGCCATAAAGCATAAAAACGACGAGTTGTTGGTCATAAATCTCAAACATGTATTAGGTCCTGCGGTCGTTGTAAATCGCCCTCGAACCCCAAAACTGTGCGCTATTGCTCATAAAACAGAAATAAAGAGCGAAAACGACAAGTTTTTGGTGAGAACTCTCAAGCATTATATCGGGTCTTACGCTCGTTGTAAATCGCACTAGAACCCCAAAACTATGGTCAATAGCTCATGAAAATGGTCATAAAGCGCAAAAAGGGCGAGTTTTTGGTCATAAATCTCAAACATGTATTTGGTCTTATGGTCGCTGTAAATCGTCCAAGAAGCCCAAAACTATGGGAACTAGCTCATGAAAACAGCCATAAAGAACGAAAACGATGATTTTTTGGTCATAACTCTCAAACATGTATCTAGTCTTACGGTCGCTGTGAATCGCCATAGAACCCCCAAAACTATGGTTAATAGCTCATGAACATGGCCATAAAGCGCGAAAACGACGAGTTTTTGGTCATAAATCTCAAACATGTATCGGGTCTTATGGTCGTTGTAAATCGCCCTCAAACCCCAAAACCGTGGGCAATAGCTCATGAAAACGTCCATAAAGAGTGAAAACGACGTGTTTTTGGACATGAGTCTCAAGCATTGTATCGGGTTTTATGCTCATTTTAAGTCGCCCTAGCACAACCGAAACTATGGTTAGTAGCTCATGAAAATGGCCATAAAGCGCCAAAACAGCGAGTTTTTAGTCATAAATCTCAAACATGTATTGGGTCTTACGGTCATTGTAAATTGTCCAAGAAGACCAAAACAATGGGCAATAGCTCATGACAATGGCCACAAAGCAGCGAAACTGACGAATTTTTGTCATAACTCTCAAACATGTATCTAGTCTTACGGTCGTTTTAAATCTCCCTAGAACCCAAAACTATGGGCAATAGCTAATGAACATGGCCATAAAGCATAAAAACGACGAGTTGTTGGTCATAAATCTCAAACATGTATTAGGTCCTGCGGTCGTTGTAAATCGCCCTCGAACCCCAAAACTGTGCGCTATTGCTCATAAAAACAGAAATAAAGAGCGAAAACGACAAGTTTTTGGTGAGAACTCTCAAGCATTGTATCGGGTCTTACGCTCGTTGTAAATCGCACTCGAACCCCAAAACTATGGTCAATAGCTCATGAAAATGGTCATAAAGCGCAGAAAGGGCGAGTTTTTGGTCATAAATCTCAAACATGTATTTGGTCTTATGGTCGCTGTAAATCGTCCAAGAAGCCAAAAACTATGGGAACTAGCTCATGAAAACGCCATAAAGCACGGAAACGATGATTTTTTGGTCATAACTCTCAAACATGTATCTAGTCTTACGGTCGCTGTGAATCGCCATAGAACCCCAAAACTATGGTTAATAGCTCATGAACATGGCCATAAAGCGCGAAAACGACGAGTTTTTGGTCATAAATCTCAAACATGTATCGGGTCTTATGGTCGTTGTAAATCGCCCTCAAACCCCAAAACCGTGGGCAATAGCTCATGAAAACGTCCATAAAGAGTGAAAACGACGATTTTTTGGTCATGACTCTCAAGCATTGTATCGTGTTTTATGCTCATTTTAAATCGCCCTAGAACTACCAAAACTATGGTTAGTAGCTCATGAAAATGGCCATAAAGCGCCAAAATAGCGAGTTTTTAGTCATAAAACATGTATTGGATCTTACGGTCGTGTAAATCGCCCAAGAAGCCCAAAACAATGGGAAATAGCTCATGAAAATGCCCATAAAGCGCGAAAACGACGAATTTTTTTGTCATAACTCTCAAACATGTATCTAGTCTTACGGTCATTTTAAATCTCCCTAGAACCCAGCTCATCAACATGGCCATAAAGCATGAAACCGACGAGTTGTTGGTGTTAAATCTCAAACATGTATTAGGTCCTGCGGTCGTTGTAAATCGCCCTCGAACCCCAAAACTGTGCGCTATTGCTCATAAAAACAGAAATAAAGAGCGAAAACGACAAGTTTTTGGTGAGAACTCTCAAGCATTATATCGGGTCTTACGCTCGTTGTAAATCGCACTCGAACCCCAAACTATGGTCATACCTCATGAAAATGGTCATAAAGCGCAAAAAGGGCGAGTTTTTGGTCATAAATCTCAAACATGTATTTGGTCTTATGGTCGCTGTAAATCGTCCAAGAAGCCCAAAACTATGGGAACTAGCTCATGAAAACAGCCATAAAGAACGAAAACGATGAATTTTTGGTCATAACTCTCAAACATGTATCTAGTCTTACGGTCGCTGTGAATCGCCATAGAACCCCAAAACTATGGTTAATAGCTCATGAACATGGCCATAAAGCGCGAAAACGACGAGTTTTTGGTCATAAATCTCAAACATGTATCGGGTCTTATGGTCGTTGTAAATCGCCCTCAAACCCCAAAACCGTGGGCAATAGCTCATGAAAACGTCCATAAAGAGTGAAAACGACGATTTTTGGTCATGACTCTCAAGCATTGTATCGTGTTTTATGCTCATTTTAAATCGCCCTAGAACAACCAAAACTATGGTTAGTAGCTCATGAAATGGCCATAAAGCGCCAAAATAGTGAGTTTTTAGTCATAAATCTCAAACATGTATTGGATCTTACGGTCGTTGTAAATCGCCCAAGAAGCCCAAAACAATGGGAAATAGCTCATGAAAATGCCCATAAAGCGCGAAAACGACGAATTTTTTTGTCATAACTCTCAAACATGTATCTAGTCTTACGGTCATTTTAAATCTCCCTAGAACCCAGCTCATCAACATGGCCATAAAGCATGAAACCGACGAGTTGTTGGTCATAAATCTCAAACATGTATTAGGTCCTGCGGTCGTTGTAAATCGCCCTCGAACCCCAAAACTGTGCGCTATTGCTCATAAAAACAGAAATAAAGAGCGAAAACGACAAGTTTTTGGTGAGAACTCTCAAGCATTATATCGGGTCTTACGCTCGTTGTAAATCGCACTAGAACCCCAAAACTATGGTCAATAGCTCATGAAAATGGTCATAAAGCGCAAAAAGGGCGAGTTTTTGGTCATAAATCTCAAACATGTATTTGGTCTTATGGTCGCTCTAAATCGTCCAAGAAGCCCAAAACTATGGGAACTAGCTCATGAAAACAGGCCATAAAGCACGAAAACGATGATTTTTGGTCATAACTCTCAAACATGTATCTAGTCTTACGGTCGCTGTGAATCGCCATAGAACCCCAAAACTATGGTTAATAGCTCATGACATGGCCATAAAGCGCGAAAACGACGAGTTTTTGGTCATAATCTCAAACATGTATCGGGTCTTATGGCTCGTTGTAAATCGCCCTCAAACCCCAAAACCGTGGGCAATAGCTCATGAAAACATCCATAAAGAGTGAAAACGACGAGTTTTTGGTACATGATCTCAAGCATTGTATCGGGTTTTATGCTCATTTTAAGTCGCCCTAGCACAACCGAAACTATGGTTAGTAGCTCATGAAAATGGCCATAAAGCACCAAAACAGTGAGTTTTTAGTCATAAATCTCAAACATGTATTGGGTCTTACGGTCAGTTGTAAATTGCCCAAGAAGACCAAAACAATGGGCAATAGCTCATGACAATGGCCATCAAAGCGCGAAAACTGACGAATTTTTTGTCATAACTCTCAAACATGTATCTAGTCTTACGGTCGTTTTAAATCTCCCTAGAACCCAAAACTATGGGCAATAGCTAATGAACATGGCCATAAAGCATGAAAACGACGAGTTTTGGTCATAAATCTCAAACATGTATTAGGTCCTTACGGTCGTTGTAAATCGCCCTCGAACCCCAAAACTGTGCGCTATTGCTCATGAAAAACAGGAAATAAAGAGCGAAAAACGACAAGTTTTTGGTGATAACTCTCAAGCATTGTATCGGGTCTTACGCTCGTTGTAAATCGCCCTAGAACCCCAAAACTATGGTCAATAGCTCATGAAAATGGCCATAAAGCGCAAAAGGGCGAGTTTTTGGTCATAAATCTCAAACATGTATTTGGTCTTACGGTCGTTGTAAATCGCCCAAGAAGCCCAAAACTATGGGAAATAGCTCATGAAAACGGCCATAAAGCACGAAAACGATGAATTTTTGGTCATAACTCTCAAACATGTATCTAGTCTTACGGTCGCTGTGAATCGCCATAGAACCCCAAAACTATGGTTAATAGCTCATGAACATGGCCATAAAGCGCGAAAACGACGAGTTTTTGGTCATAAATCTCAAACATGTATCGGGTCTTATGGTCGTTGTAAATCGCCCTCAAACCCCAAAAACCGTGGGGCAATAGCTCATGAAAACGTCCATAAAGAGTGAAAACGACGAGTTTTTGGTCATGACTCTCAAGCATTGTATCGTGTTTTATGCTCATTTTAAATCGCCCTAGAACAACCAAAACTATGGTTAGTAGCTCATGAAAATGGCCATAAAGCGCCAAAAAAGCGAGTTTTAGTCATAATCAACATGTATTGGATCTTACGGTCGTTGTAAATCGCCCAAGAAGCCCAAAACAATGGGAAATAGCTCATGAAAATGCCCATAAAGCGCGAAAAACGACGAATTTTTTTGTCATAACTCTCAAACATGTATCTAGTCTTACGGTCATTTTAAATCTCCCTAGAACCCAGCTCATCAACATGGCCATAAAGCATGAAACCGACGAGTTTTTGGTGTTAAATCTCAAACATGTATTAGGTCCTGCGGTCGTTGTAATCGCCCTCGAACCCCAAAACTGTGCGCTATTGCTCATAAAAACAGAAATAAAGAGCGAAAACGACAAGTTTTTGGTGAGAACTCTCAAGCATTATATCGGGTCTTACGCTCGTTGTAAATCGCACTCGAACCCCAAAACTATGGTCAATACCTCATGAAAATGGTCATAAAGCGCAAAAAGGGCGAGTTTTTGGTCATAAATCTCAAACATGTATTTGGTCTTATGGTCGCTGTAAATCGTCCAAGAAGCCCAAAACTATGGGAACTAGCTCATGAAACAGCCATAAAGAACGAAAACGATGAATTTTTTGGTCATAACTCTCAAACATGTATCTAGTCTTACGGTCGCTGTGAATCGCCATAGAACCCCAAAACTATGGTTAATAGCTCATGAACATGGCCATAAAGCGCGAAAACGACAGAGTTTTTGGTCATAAATCTCAAACATGTATCGGGTCTTATGGTCGTTGTAAATCGCCCTCAAACCCCAAAACCGTGGCAATAGCTCATGAAAACGTCCATAAAGAGTGAAAACGACGATTTTTTGGTCATGACTCTCAAGCATTGTATCGTGTTTATGCTCATTTAAAGTCGCCCTAGAACAACCGAAACTATGGTTAGTAGCTCATGAAAATGGCCATAAAGCGCCAAAATAGCGAGTTTTTAGTCATAAATCTAAAACATGTATTGGATCTTACGGTCGTTGTAATCGCCCAAGAAAGCCCAAAACAATGGAAATAGCTCATGAAAATGCCCATAAAGCGCGAAAACGACGAATTTTTTGTCATAACTCTCAACATTGTATCTAGTCTTACGGTCATTTTAAATCTCCCTAGAACCCAGCTCATCAACATGGCCATAAAGCATGAAAAACGACGAGTTGTTGGTCATAAATCTCAAACATGTATTAGGTCCTTGCGGTCGTTGTAAATCGCCCTCGAACCCCAAAACTGTGCGCTATTGCTCATAGAAAACAGAAATAAAGAGCGAAAACGACAAGTTTTTGGTGATAACTCTCAAGCATTATATCGGGTCTTACGCTCGTTGTAAATCGCACTAGAACCCCAAAACTATGGTCAATAGCTCATGAAAATGGCCATAAAGCGCAAAAAGGGCGAGTTTTTGGTCATAAATCTCAAACATGTATTTGGTCTTATGGTCGCTCTAAATCGCCAAAGAAGCCCAAAACTATGGGAACTAGCTCATGAAAACAGCCATAAAGAACGAAAACAATGAATTTTTTGGTCATAACTCTCAAACATGTATCTAGTCTTACGGTCAGCTGTGAATCGCCATAGAACCCCAAAACTATGGTTAATAGCTCATGAACATGGCCATAAAGCGCGAAAACGACGAGTTTTTGGTCATAAATCTCAAACATGTATCGGGTCTTATGGTCGTTGTAAATCGCCCTCAAAACCCAAAACCGTGGGCAATAGCTCATGAAAACGTCCATAAAGAGTGAAAACGACGAGTTTTTGGATCATGAGTCTCAAGCATTGTATCGGGTTTTATGCTCATTTTAAGTCGCCCCTAGCACAACCCGAAACTATGGTTAGTAGCTCATGAAATGGCCATAAAGCGCCAAAACATTGAATTTTTTAGTCCATAAATCTCAAACATGTATTGGGTCTTACGGTCAGTTGTAAATTCCCAAGAAGACCAAAACAATGGGCAATAGGCTTCATGACAATAGCCACTAAAGCGCGAAACGGACGATTTTGTTTTTTTTTGTCATAACTCTCAAACATGTATCTAGTCTTACGGTCGTTTTAAAATCTCGCCTAGAACCCACTATGGCATTGCTAATGAAACATGGCCATAAAGCATGAAAAACGACGAGTTTTGGTCATAAAATCTCCAAACATGTATTAGGTCCTACGGTCGTTATAATCGCCCTCGAACCCCAAAACTGTGGCTATTGCTCATGAAAACAGGAAATAAAGAGCGAAAACGACAAGTTTTGGTGAGAACTCTCAAGCATTATATCGGGTCTTACGCTCGTTGTAAATCGCCTAGAACCCCAAAACTATGGTCAATAGCTCATGAAAATGGCCATAAAGCGCAAAAAGGGGCGAGTTTTTGGTCATAAATCTCAAACATGTATTTGGTCTTACGGTCGCTTGTAAATCGCCCAAGAAGCCCAAAACTATGGGTAATAGCTCATGAAAACAGGCCATAAAGCACGAAAACGATGAATTTTTTGGTCATAACTCTCAAACATGTATCTAGTCTTACGGTCGCTGTGAATCGCCATAGAACCCCAAAACTATGGTTAATAGCTCATGAACATGGCCATAAAGCGCGGAAAACGACGAGTTTTGGTCATAAATCTCAAACATGTATCGGGTCTTATGGTCGTTGTAAATCGCCCTCAAACCCCAAAACCGTGGGCAATAGCTCATGAAAACGTCCATAAAGAGTGAAAACGACGAGTTTTTGGTCATGACTCTCAAGCATTGTATCGTGTTTTATGCTCATTTTAAATCGCCCTAGAACTAACCAAAACTATGGTTAGTAGCTCATGAAAATGGCCATAAAGCGCCAAACAAGCGAGTTTTTAGTCATAAATCTCAACACCTGTATTGGTCTTACGGTCGTTGTAAATCGCCCAAGAAGCCCAAAACAATGGGACAATAGAGCAGCTTCATGAAATGGCAATATAAAGCGCAAAACGACGATTTTTTTTTGTCATAAACTCTCAAACATGTATCTAGTCTTACTGTCGTTTTAAATCTCCTAGAACCCAGCTCATGAACATGGCCATAAAGCATGAAACCGACGAGTGTTTGGTCATAAATCTCAAACATGTATTTAGGTCCTACGGTCGTTGTAAATCGCCCTCGAACCCCAAAACTGTGGGCTATTGCTCATGAAAACAGAAATAAAGAGCGAAAACGACAAGTTTTGGTGATAACTCTCGAAGCATTGTATCGGGTCTTACGCTCGTTGTAAATCGCCCTAGAACACCCAAAACTATGGTCAATAAGCTCATGAAATGGCCATAAAGCGCAAAAAGGGCGAGTTTTTGGTCATAAATCTCAAACATGTATTTGGTCTTACGGTCGCTGTAAATCGCCAAGAAGCCCAAAACTATGGGTAATAGCTCATGAAAACAGACCATAAAGCACGAAAACGATGAATTTTTGGTCATAACTCTCAAACATGTATCTAGTCTTTACGGTCGCTGTTGAATCGCCATAGAACCCCAAAACTATGGTTAATAGCTCATGAACATGCCATAAAGCGCGAAAACGACGAGTTTTTGGTCATAAATCTCAAACATGTATCGGGTCTTATGGTCGTTGTAAATCGCCCGTCAAACCCCAAAACCGTGGGCAATAGCTCATGAAAACAGTCCATAAAGAGTGAAAACGACGAGTTTTGTGGTCATGACTCTCAAGCATTGTATCGGGTTTTATGCTCATTTAAATCGCCCTAGCACAACCGCAAACTATGGTTAGTAGCTCATGAAAATAGGCCATAAAGCGCCAAAAAACGAGTTTTTAGTCCATAAATCTCAAACATGTATTGGGTCTTACGGTCGTTGTAAATCGCCCAAGAAGCCCAAAACAATGGGCAATAGCTCATGAAAATGGCCATTAAAGCGCAAAAAACGAACGAATTTTTTGTCATAACTCTCAAACATGTATCTAGTTCTACGGGTCGTTTTAAATCTCCCTAGAACCCAGCTCATGAACATGGCCATAAAGCATGAAAACGACGAGTTTTTGGTCATAAATCTCAAACATGTATTAGGTCCTGCGGTCGTTGTAAATCGCCCTCGAACCCCAAAACTGTGCGCTATTGCTCATGAAAATAGAAATAAAGAGCGAAAACGACAAGTTTTTGGTGATAACTCTCAAGCATTGTATCGGGTCTTACGCTCGTTGTAAATTCGCCCTAGACCCCAAAACTATGGTCAATAGCTCATGAAAATGGCATAAAGCGCAAAAAGGGCGAGTTTTTGGTCATAAATCTCAAACATGTATTTGGTCTTATGGTCGCTGTAAATCGTCCAAGAAGCCCAAAACTATGGGAATAGCTCATGAAAACAGCCATAAAGCACGAAAACGATGATTTTTGGTCATAACTCTCAAACATGTATCTAGTCTTACGGTCTTTGTGAATCGCCATAGAACCCCAAAACTATGGTTAATAGCTCATGAACATGGCCATAAAGCGCGAAAACGACGAGTTTTTGGTCATAAATCTCAAACATGTATCGGGTCTTATGGTCGTTGTAAATCGCCCTCAAACCCCAAAACCGTGGGCAATAGCTCATGAAACGTCCATAAAGAGTGAAACGACGAGTTTTTTGGTCATGACTCTCAAGCATTGTATCGGGTTTTATGCTCATTTTAAATCGCCCTAGCACAACCGAAACTATGGTTAGTAGCTCATGAAATGCCATAAAGCGCCAAACAGCGAGTTTTAGGTCATAAATCTCAAACATGTACATTTATTGGGTCTTACGGTCGTTGTAAATCGCCCAAGAAGACCAAAACAATGGGCAATAGCTCATGAAATGGCCATAAAGCGCGAAAATGACGAATTTTTGTCATAACTCTCAAACATGTATCTAGTCTTACGGTCGTTTTAAATCTCCCTAGAACCCAAAACTA